>JARJDZ010005687.1:0-21713 GCA_030264555.1 Aleochara sp. GC000083
GTACTATTTTTCCGCCAATTTCGGGCGTTGAAAATATGCATAGACTAAATAGTCTTGGTATTACTTTTTGGCTAATTTGGACCCTGAAAATAAGCAAAGACCATAGTCTTGGTACTATTTTTCAGCCAATTTTGGACCCTGAAAATAAGCAAAGACTATAGTCTTGGTACTGTTTTTCGGCCAATTTCGCACTGTGAAAATAAGCAAAGACTATAGTCTTGGTACTATTTTTCGGTCAATTTCGCACGTTCAAAATAAGCAAAGACTATAGTCTTGGTACTGTTTTTCGGCCAATTTCGCACGTTGAAAATAAGCAAAGACTATAGTCTTGGCACTGATTTTCAGAAATGTTGATACACATGGTAAGTATAAGAAGAGCACAATGTGTGAATGATGTACTATACAATTCACAACAAAGCATTCATCCAACACAAAATCATGTTACATCCAGTTCAGATGAAGCGAACAAATGCATATAAAGAACTTGCACCATCTCATGATGTTTTTTGCACTTTTCCACTTGCTTGAAGTTGCAGCAACAAGAACTTATTGTAATTGATGGTGGCTTCATTTCTTTGAACATGTAGTGAAAACTCCATCAATAAATAAAAATTTTATAATAAGAAATAGAATTTGATGTTCATATACCTACGTCACACTTACAGGAATATTTATACAAAATGCTGTTTCCTCCAACATGTAGCAGATCGAAAATACTTGTTCAATCTGTAACAGAAAATTAAAAGTTTATTCACTTATATACAACCAAGAAAACATTCCGCACAAATGGTGGTCGGTGAACATCGAAACTCTGGCGTGATTTCAAGTTGTAAACAACTTACGAAACTGGTACTGACTGGTACGGCGATAAAGGAGTGCTCACAATGCTATGGCGTTGAGATGATGTCTCTCATGACGCGGTGTCTTGCAAACAAACTACACTGGTACTTACTGGCACGGCGCTATATAAGTGCATTAAAATTCGTTAGCCCGAAGGGCAAAGTTTCAATTGATGAGGTACTACTGTATAATAATGTGATAATCGATAAGGGAATAAAGTATCACTTTACTCCCGCTGTGTGAAACAGGCCAAATATGTATAAAAAAACCAAATCTCACTGGGCCGACTATACATGGAGGGAATAAAGTACCCACTTTACTCCCGTGGTTTGAAACTTTGCTAACATGATTATAAAACCAATTTTCACAGGACCAACTATACAGAGGGAATAAAAAGCGATTTTACTCCCGCCACGTTTCCATTCTGCACGAACTTAACCTAGAAAATAATCAACACAAAAAGTGTAAAGAAAACGTGAAATATTCTGAAGAATAGAATTTTCATTTACTATAATGTTAAGGAAAAGTAAATGAGGAAAAAGGGATAGAACAGAAGACAGCAAAGCTACAAATTTTCAAATACCACACCTCATAACGATAACATATAAAGCTGCAGCAGAACAATGTACATAACGTATTTATAGGCAGACAACACAAACATGAAAGAATCTGATGAATTAGATTGTTTAATGTAATATTAAAGAAAGCAAAATGCAGAAAACGAGCTACAACAGAAGACCCGGCACCACATGACAATAACATATGCAGCTGCAGCAGAATGATATACATAATATCATAATGTATTTATAGTAATAAATTATTAAAACAATACCTTAAGGGACTGCTGCAAAAGCCCTTACTGCTTGGAGATGCTTTCCAAATGTCTCAGGCAGCTTGTAGTTTTTCATATTTGTCAAGTAGACTCCATATAAACATTGAAGAATCTAAATTAAGAAAATGTATGATGTGCATTATAACCTATTGTATTTATTGAAATAAATTGTTAAACAATACCTTAAGACTGCTAGAGAAGCCCATGCCAATTGAAAATGCTTTCCAACTGTCCTGGCTGCTACAAGTTCTCCATATTTGTCAAACCAACTCCACGAAAACATGGTGGATTCTAAAATAAGAAAAATTATGATATACATTATAACATATTGTATTTATTGAAATAAACGGTTAAAAAATACCTTAAGAGACTGCTGCAAACGCCAATACAGCTTTGAGATGCTTTCCAACTGTCCTGGCTGATAAAAGTTCTCCATATTTGTCAAACCAACTCCACGAAAACATGGAAGATTCTAAAATAAGAAAAATATGACACACATTATAACATATTGTATTTATTGAAATAAATTGTTAAACAATACCTTAAGAGACTGCTGCAGAAGCCAATACTACTTGGAGATGCTTTATAAATGTGTCTTGCAGCATACATCCTATCAATTTGGTGAGGTCCATTACTGGTTTAGGTCCGTCCAACTTGTAGAGCTGGCACCATCTCATGATGATGCTATACAGCTTGAAGTTCTCCATATTTATCAAGCAGACTCAACATAAACATGGAAGATTAAAATTATGACATACATTATAACATATTATATATATTGAAATAACTTGTTGTACAATACCTCAAGAGAGTGCTGCAGAAGCCCATTCTGCTTAGAGATGGTTTACAAATGACTCTGGTAGCTAGAAGTTCTCCATATTTGTCAAGCAGACACCAACATACATGGAACATACTCAAATAAGAAAATGTATCTCCTACATTATAGCATTATGTATTTATTGAAATAAATGGTTAAATAATACCTTAGAAGACTGCTGCAGTAGCCCAAACTGCTTGGAGATACTTTGTAAATGTGCCTCCACACCATCCATCCTATTAATTTATTGAGGTCCATCACTGGTTTAGGTCCCTCTAATGGCAAATGCATGCTGGACCTAAACATAATCTTAACATAGGGAAATTTTCACTAAAGATATGTCTGGTGCATACTGGACATATTCAGTAACCTTGCATATTCTTGACAAACGCAAGCAACGTTTGCTCGCTGAAGAACGACCGAAAATTGCAATATTGGCGCTGATGATGCCAATACCTTCTCACTCCACTCGCTGGCCATAGAAAATCCATAGAAAAGTAGAAAGTAGACCTACTTCTATTCCGGAGGCCTATTTCTATTCTAGGTATGAACCCTAATATGCTAATCTGTATACCTGAACTATTAATTCCTGTGTTAAGATAATGTCTATGTCCAGTATGCACCAGCCCTAACTTGTAGAGCTAGCATAATCTCATGATGATTCCTTCCACATGTCCCTGGCAGCTTGAAATTCCCCATATTTGTCAAGCCGACTCCATCAAACATGGAAGATTCTAAAATAAGAAAAATTATGACGTACATTGTAACATATTGTATTTATTGAAAGAAATTTTTGTACAATACCTTAAGAGTGCTGCAGAAGCCCATTCTGCTCAGAAATGTTTTACAAATGACTCTGGTGACTAGAAGTTCTCCATATTTGACAAGCAGACTCCAACAAATATAGAAGATCCTAAAAGAAGAAAAATTATAACATTGCATTTACTGAAATAAATATTTAAACAATACCTTATGAGACTGCTGCAGAAGCCTATACAGCTTGGAGATGCTTCATAAATGTGCCTTGCAGCATACATCCTATCAATTTGGTGAGGTCCATTACTAGTTTAGGTGCCTCCAACTTGTAGAGCTGGCACCATCTCATGATGATGCTATCCACAGCTTGAAGTTCTCCGGCAAACTCAACATAAACATGAAAGATTCTGAAATAAGAAAAAATGATGACATACATATACACCATATTGTATTTATTAAAATAAATTGTTAAACAATACCTTAACAGGCTGCTGCAGAAGTCATACTGCTTGGGGTTACTTTGTAAATGTGCCTTGCACCATAAATGCTATCAATTTGGTAAAGCCCATTACTGGTTTAGATCCCTCCTACTTGTAGAGCTAGCACCATCTCATGATAATGCTTTCCACATGTGCCTGGCAGCTTGAAGTTCTCCATATTTGTCAAGCAGGCTTCAACAAACATGGAAGATTCTAAAATAAGAAAAATTATGACATACATTATAACATATTGTATTTATTGAAATAAATTCTTAAACAGTACCTTATGAGACTACTGCAGAAGCCCATACTGCTTGGACATGCTTTGTAAATGTGCCTTACACTATCAATACTATCATTTTGCTAAGGTCCATTAGTGGTTTAGGTCCCTCCAACTTGTAGAGCTAGCACCATCTCATGATGATTTTCCACTTGCCCATTGTTACTCAAAGTTCCAGCAACAAAAACTGATGATAACTTCATTTTCTTGAACATGTAATGAAAACTATTAGAATTAAATTAAATGTTGAATTACCTATTGCACTTATACTGATATTTATACAACACTCTGTCTTCTGCAACATGCAGCAAATCCAAAATACTTGAAGGTTCTGTAACAGGAAATATAATGAAGTTTATTCACTTATGTACTACCTTGAAAACATGCAGCACAAATGGTGGATGGTGGTTGGTGAACATTAAACCTGTAGGGAGGATTCTCTGATGGCGTGATTTCAAGATGTAAACAAACTACGTGAACTAAACTGGTACTGACTGGCACGACGAAACATGATTCAGAGCAGATTGTCTCTGGTCAGAGTCAGAGTTTGTCTGATATGTGATAGCGTTCGATACTACGATGAAAACATGCAGCACAAATGGTAGTGGGTTAACATTGAAATATCCAGAGAAAATGGCGCCTCTGACAATTTTCAATTAACGAGGTACTACTGTAGAAAGTGATAATCGAGGGGGAATAAAGTGGTACTTTATTCCCGCGGTTTGAAACTAGGCTAAGTTGTCATAAAAGCCAAAATCCACCGGACCGACTATACAGGGGGAGTAAAGTGGCACTTTATTCCCGCCACGGTTTAATGCAGCACCAACCAAGAGCATAACCATGAAAATAATCAAGCCAGAAAGGGTAAAAAGAAAACATAAAAGAATCTGAAGAATTAGATATTTAAATTAATATTCAGAAATTGAAACGAGCAAAAGAAAAGCTACAATAAAAGACACCACAGCTACAAATTTTCAGAGGGCCCACACAAAATATATTTAAACAATACATTAATGGGGTATACGATACCACATCAAGCTTCAGCCAATTGACATACATTCTAACATATTATATTTAATGAAATAAATTGTTAACCAATACCTTAAGAGACTGCTGCAGAAGCCCATTCTACTTGGAAGTATTTTCCAAACATCCCTGGCAGCTTGAAGCCCCATATTTCCACGAAAACATGGAAGATTCTAAAATATGAAAAATTATGACATACATTATAATATGTTGCAATTATTGAAATAAATTGTTAAACAATACCTTAAGAGACTGCTGTTGAAGCCCATACTACTTGGAGGTGCTTCCCAAATATCCCTGGCAGCCTGAAGGTATCCATATTTGTGAAATAGACTCCACATAAACATGGAAGATTCTAAAATAAGAAAAATTATGACATTCATTATGATACATTGTATTTCTTGAAATTAATTTAAACTATTCCGCGAACGATAGAGAATTTAATTCCCTACAAGCCTAATTTTTAATCATAACCATCGGACAATTGCCTCAGGAAATACAAGCAAAAATGAACAAAACTGCACAAAAAATGCAATTTTTGCAAATTAAAACACGAAAAGAACACATTTCCCGGCGGAAAATTAAATCAAACTATCCCGCGAACGATAGAGAATTTAATTGTCTACAAGCCTAATTTTTAATCATAATTCCCGACAAGAAACGACTTGAACTCTAAAAATTACTTGATTGGCTGCGGAACAATTAAACAAAATATAACAAGAACGCTATGCTATCTGTAAATGCATTATTTATTCCACAAAATACTTCTTTAATCGAAGACATAAAGTAAATACCAGAAGCTTGAAAAGAATAACGAATTCATGCAACAGATGGCTGAATTTGAAATAACATTATACTATTTATTTTGGACAACTTGCCCAGAGTTAATAAAGAAATAAGAAAACAAAAGATTAATTTGTCAATTTGCATAGTCAACAAAAATTGACATTTTTGTCACTTAAATGGGGCGATTATAAAAGGGGCAGCCAAAAACTTTATTTTCTAACGCGTTGAAAAAGAAGGTGGTTTCGTGTAGCAAACCAAAGAAACCGTAGCTATAAAGATCGCATAGCTAGCGAAGACAAAAAAGAACGTGGATTGAATTTCGCAGATAGTAAAGCTACCAATAACGACCAACCAAATTCTCAATTGCTAGGCATCACAAATGGATGGCGCAAATTTGATTTACACAACGCCTCTAGAACTGTGGACCAAAATTTTTACGTATTTGCCACGACGTGACCGCTTTGTTTGCATGTGTTTATGCCCCAGGTGGAAGGAAGCAATGGACGTGCCCTCCTTATGGAAACACATGTGTGTTCGATTGGATGTAGATTTCTTTGGTACAATTTATTCAGCAAATCTACTCTGCTTTAACCGCGCGCTCATTGCCACTCGTGTATTTGCAGAAATAAGCACCATGCAGTTAACGATCGAATACTGCAAGTACATCAAATCGCTGGAGTTGCGATTCGAATATTCGGAGGAGCCCGTCCAATGGATCAATTATAAAATGATGGATATCACAAAGCGGACCTACCGCTTCTTGTCGATATTCGTCAACAAGAATCTCCAGATATATCAGTTGACTTTTAGCAACTTTTGCGTTTTCTACAAGACAAAGAAGATTCTATACTATCTTACAATGTTTTTGCGGTAAACATTATGTTGTTTAGTGTGCCGTGTAAGCAAGCAATATATATGGCTTGTTGCAGATCACAGTCAAAAATACGCGCGATTAGTTTCAATGGGTCATTTTTTACGAAGAAAACATTCATCAAATTACTTACCAGTTCGCTGACGACCAACAACCGGACGCTGGAGTATCTCGACATGCAGAATTCGTACTACGAAGGCGACTTCCATACGATACCGGGCCAATACAACGTCCTCTCCAGCCAATTGATCATCTGCATCACGAACGTGCAGCACCTGCTCGTGCTGCGCCTTGATTTCGAGTCGATGGTCAACAACAACATCCTGAATGGGCTCTTGAACAGCTCCTGCGAGAGCCTAGAGCGGCTTGATATTCGCATCGCCGAACATGATCTGATTAATGTCGGGCACGCCAAAATGTACCCAAACAGCGTGTGGTTGAATCTCAAGAAGAAGCTGCCCATGCTAAAAGTATCAGTAATTTTCTGTAAGTACACACTTCATGCCATTCTAGCCTGCGGCTACCTTACCTTAATCTAGACAACATTGTCTATGAGTATAGTTGTATTGAGAGCATCCTCACCAGATCCATACCAATGTATTCCATCTCCTGGATAAGTGATGCGTTCCTCTTCAAGGAGTTGGTGCATCTCAGTTTCAAGAAGTATCCGAAGACTTTGGGTAACAACCAGGCATCATCTACACAGAAAATATATGAATATTGGCGCACTCATAGGCAGTCGCTGGTAACTTACCTTTGTTTGCCGTAGAGATCATCAAACTGGCTGCACGAGATTATCACCTCAATGAGTTCTTGATGTATGCAATGCAGGAGTGTCCCAATTTGAAGGTGTTGGAGTTCAGTGGAACGATTTATAATGTTGGCCAGATGCAGGAATGCTTTCTACGCGAGAATTTCCTTGGTGAGCACAACGTGGTTGCAATATATAAGTATAAAACCAGATAAATTAACTTACGCAAGAGTTGCTCACATGTAAAACGTCGCCATCTTGACTATTAGTACTTCAGCCACCACCAGATGTCAGCACGTACCCGAATGATGCGAATTTCCGATTTGGAATTCTGCAAATATGAAACAATTATTAGTATCAATAGCAGAAACTTGAATCTTGGTTGGTATTTACCGATCATAGGCGATCAAAATCGTGGCTACATTTTGGGAATTCTCCCTTGATGATATACAATTTGCACAAATGATAAAAACATTGTTTACAATTATGTTACAGGTTTTCAAAACTTTGAAATTTACATCAGATCGAACAAACAGAGCGGCGAAGTCACTTTCGCGAACGAGCGTGTTTACAAGCGATCACCGAGCAAATATTTTCGCCTAAATTGCAAAGTCTACAACAACTGAAAAGCGGAGTCGAAAAAATGCGTGTTAAATTTGTTGTACAATCATACATATACATATGTTTCACTTGTAATAAATTGCCGCCTTCTATAATGAAAGTGATTTATTCTTTTTATATAATTATACTTATAATAAATCACATTACACAGTTGTCCCTCTAAATAATAATCTTCTTAGAAGAGAAACGAATTTTACAATATTCTTCAAATGTGTGTATCGCTTCCTGCCTCCCTCGACTTTTTCATCGACATATTTTATTCATTTATATTCTTAAAATATTCATTATTTGGGCGTCTCGTACATATTATCAATAGTTTTCTTTTTGCATGTGTCGTATGCATTGTTCTTCATCATCAATTCACTAATACAAAAACATATTATTTATTTGTTTTGCTTTATTATTATTTCATAATATAGTAATAAAATTATTTAATTTATAATAATCACATTTTATACATTTTCTCTGCATTTCATTTGCTTGCTTGTTTTTCAATTTCGTCTCCCTCGGAAAATTCTCTTCCGTCTGCAATCTTGGCATTGGGAAACGTACTTCAAATACGTTTCCGTTTTCCTCTCGCATCAATTCACTAACATATACTTCGAGTAATACATACAATTGTTACAAAAAATTTCACTAAAATAGTTTTCATCTTTTCATCTTGTATGTGTGGGTGTCTTTAATCAACTTCGTCAATTGTCAATTAGTTACTCTATGATCTACGTTTAGTATTTCATAATTAATTAGTATTAAAGTGCAGTGCGGAAAATGGAAGATAGAGAGTTAGAGAAAGAGAGAGAGAGAGGAAAGACTGATAATATGATTCTCGATTCGACAACTACAGAATAGAATGCTGCAACTGATTTTGCAATTTACACATATACTTGGTAGTTTTTCTTCCATCATCATCATTCCATATTTGCATAGGTTTCCTTCGTTTCATCTGAGACACATATAAAAAATAAAGCGAATTGTGAGTAATATCACAGAAAATTTTCTTATTTCCATTTTGTAATCATCTAATTATGTTCATTGTGTACCGTCCCTAAACTTCTTATTCATATAATTCGCATCAGTGTAGATTGTTTTCTTCTTTTTGACTATTTTTTTGCGTGAATTACATTAGAATTAGTGTATGACGTGTATGAGTTGTGTACGTGTAAGTGTTTGGTAATTGCACAAAACTGAATGCATATAATTTCTACTATTAAAGTTCTTAATCAAAAACAACTAACACATCGCGCTCGACTTTTCGTTTCGCCTCCGTTTTGGTTTACACATTAACAGTTTTCATTAGTTTTTGTTTAGGATAAATCATTTTTAAAATGGAGATAGATTGTCTCTAGCTCAAGAATGTACATTATATTCGAATAAGTACATGAGTTCTGCATTCTGCACGCATTGCTAACCCTGTCTGTAATTAGCAAACAAGTAAAAATACGATTCAATGGCGCTAATAATCAATTTTCGGCACGTTACGTACGGCAATTACGAAGACTTGGTCTTCTTTTACAGATTGTGCATTCATAATACATTTTCTGACCAAACTTCTCTTCGAATTTTTGGCAATTGTTTTCCTTTACAGTCGAAATAATATTCAATTTATCACTATCAAATCAAATGTCACGCATTCGAAACTTCTCATTTCATTTCAATCCGATTGCATTGTATTTCCTGCTTGTTTTCATAATGTAAAATGTGCCAAATGCAACTGCGTTCTATCATGCACCGCACAATAAAATACGCGAATCGAATCGAGATGACAATGACATTGAAATATTGCTCCGCTGAAATTAAGTGCCCGACAATTAAACTATGTACACACGTCGGGTGCATCGCCAAATCGTAGTTGCATCAGGCACAAATGATAAGATAAAGAATTTCGCATACTTGAATGTCGTGACATAAAATTGCAGAACTAGAATATAATTTGGACGCTAGGCGTCTTCAGTGACTCCTCCAGTTGCATAGATATCTTTCGTTCATAATTGAATCATCTTCACTCCGTTTCACATTCACATTGGAGTTTGAGTGTTTCATTTAGATACATATAAACAATATTCAAAACAGAACGATATCCTACTGGGTTGATTTAGTTTATGATTTAATTTATCGTGTTTTTTTGTTTCATTTCATTTAGCTAAACTGTAAATGTTTCTACGAGCACTTCAGATGATTACAGTGTTTTTGTTTATCCTGGCCTGACTTGTTGCCATGCATATAGTTTTCTCATTGTTTACTTAATTGCATTACTAGATACGTGAAACATTCAATTGATGCTATTGTTAGTCAAAATGTTTATATGTTCTGAATTTCATTTGATTGATTTAAGTTTTCTTCTCTTGCATTGCGGCAAAATTAGATACGATAATGAATTGGCTAAATTTCATTAGTAATATAGATTTATATATCTTTGACTCTCTTTGCGGCATTTCCCCGCTGTCGCAAGGCAAATGTACACAGTACATAAAAAACTATACAAGGCGACTAAAATACTTGGCACCAATGAAATGATAAGAAATGATATTCTCTCAATCTTCGTTATGCATCTGCATTTGTTTGTTTGTTGTGTTTTCTATGCGTAATGCGATCTGATTAACGCTTTCTCCAATTCAGTTCCTCGTGTCCACATCGATTCGTTCCGTTGCTTCAATCCGCAATTTGAATAAATATTGTAAAAAAAGAGTTCCATGTCTTTGTCCAGCACTTAGAAAACTAAATCCTTCCGTTGTCTCGTATCGTGTACTAAACACGCATCTATACAAGTAGATTTCGCTTCTCCTTCGTTGAACGATACAATAATAATAATAATAATTCCTCTTCGATAATTAATAATTAACATACATAATTTAAAATATGAGTGAATATGGAATCGCTTGCGCTAAATTGTAGTAGTTTCCTCTTTCTATACTTATAGTGTTTTTTAGTTATTATTAATTTCACAAATGTCACCTAAGATGCCGAAACGCATGGTCAGACATTTGGATGATGATTATTATTAGGACGGGCTGTCGTCGATGAGTTATTTGGATGCAGTTGTTGCTGTTGTGGCTGCGCCTGGTGCGGCTGATGATGAAGGTGGTGATTGTGATTCGGATGCGGGTGCCGCGTCCTCGACGGAACGATGACAACAGGTGGTAACGTTGGTGCGGGTGGTGGCGGCTGACTCTTTTTGCCGGTGAAAATTTTTACAGTCTTTTGTATAAAATCAGTCTTTTGTCCGCTCGACGCTCCGGCTCCATTGCTGCTGGCGGCCGGCCCCGTCGCCATCGCCGCCGTCGCCGGCGAGCTGGTGGAGGACGTGGACGACAACGACGACGAGGAGGACAGCGACGCCGTCGACATCGAATGGCAGCGCACGACGAGCGGCGGCGCGCTCCCACCCGACGACCAATCATTGTTACAACTACCTCCTCCGCCGACGCCGCCACCGAAGGCCCCCAGCATCCCCGCCGAGCTGGATCGGTACGGCGGTGGCGATTCGGACTCCAGGACGGTCCGATTCGGCGGAGGTCTTATGCATTTTTGATATATTTCAGACTCCTACAAACAAAGCGTTTTAATACAATGTATCTTTTGCAGCGCCAACCATCAACTTCGAAGGCTGGCCAAGAGAAAGTATGTATGAGAATTGTACCAACCTGTTCTGTATCTCTAAGATGTAGCCTAGAACTAAATGGATGTTCCTCGCCATCGGGGAGTGATATACTGGGCGGCAGGTTAATGGCAATGTCTGTGTGCACGGCGTGCAGCCGCACCTGGTGATCACGATTCGCAGCGAGCTCGCGGGCCGCCCCACGACCACGCAACCGGTCCATACCACCCACCCCCGCCGTGGCGCCGGCACTTACCACCGACAGCATCTGCAACAACGAAACGAATACATTATTAAACAATCAACAGCAACGAACAGCATGGCGAGAAATGTGCGCAATACTCGTACTGTAATCAGGAAGTGTCAATCGATCAAAGTTTACACACTTAATTGGCTGATAAAAATATAACGAGTGCTAATGTTTTATTGCCGCACATGTGATGATCGTGACGCGCACCAATGGCCATCAAGCAATTATGCGCATAATTAATAAATTTGCTTCCAAAGGGTGCAACCGAATAAATCATCTTCGCAACTAGCGCATAATTTTCCGTTGGAATTTCATTGTGTACCACACATCATCATTTGTTTTATGGGATCAAATACCGCAAAACAAAGCAGGAGTCTGTGGTATTTAACATAATGTAAGACTCACAATTTCCCTCCGGCGTTCAATTAATTCACATAGCGTGCAAATATGTCATCATTGTCTTCTTAAACAAAAGTGGCATATTTGGCGCGTCTTCAGCCCGACTCTTCTGGCGACAATGTCACCAGCATAGATTATTAATGAGTAAATCCTCATGCATAATTCACGCAATTATCCACACCGCATTGAATCGGTTACAGGTGCGGATTTAAAATATTCGGCGCGCCGCAACTTTGCAACAACCGTTAAAACGCTGCTGTCCGAAGAGAGTGCCGTTAAGTGCGCGCGTACAATGTATTTATACATGCAGCAGCAGTAATAACAACTATGTATAGAATAAGAAGCAAAAAAAAGCGTGCATTTCGACCGAGAGACTGACGAGTTCCGTGTGCCAATCCGCGAATTCAACAAAAGCACATTCACACACAGCGGCGGCGTCGCGTTCGCTGCGAGAGATAGAACAAGACCAAATATTTATGTCATAGCTAGACTAAATATAGAGCGAATGAAAACGTCGACACAACACTCAACACGTGTTATAAACACACGAACACACATGAATCGTCGCATCAGAGGCGCGATATTTACGAACGCAAACATGCCGCGAATGAAGGAATTTTCCCCGCAGCGCGAGAAGAAGCGCGACTCATTATAACAAATATGTGTATTATTATGTCGCGACGCGCTTTCACCCAGCATTGTACTTACAGTGTGCAAAGAATGTAATGTAAATGTTGAGTTTTCCACGTTTCATCTCTTTCAAAGTTACTGCAATTCAACTTTTAAACAAACTTTTTGTATTTATCAGTTTTGTATTCAAGTCCAGCAAGTGGCGCCACTCTGGTGGCAGAAATTGTAAGCTTTATAGAAGAGATACTCAAAAATGTTTTTGCCATTTTTTGCAATAATAATAACACTTTTTGAAATTAACAAAGTAATTTCTAATGCAAAAATTGTGATTAATTATGATTTTCATGTTGGTATCTTTTTCTGAGTGTGATTTTTTCATTTCGCACTGATTTCTTTACATGCATGTTTATCATTCGAATAAGTTCTTAAACAAGAAATGAATTCCCTTTTTTGCAATAATAATAACATGTTTTAAAGTGAAGAATATTTTTTCGAATACACAAATTGTAATTTTATATTATTTCATTTTGCACTGATTTTTTATGCAAGTTTATCAATTGATTTTACAATTAAATGAATGCGCATTTTGAACCCAAGCAACACCTTTCAGTGTGGCGAAATCGATCAGCAACTATTTGTTCGCGAATGCCGCAACGCGCACACACACATTGCAAAATTGCGCATGCAAATATTGCGAATCGCAAATACCAACCAAATATTTGAACAAAAAGACAAAAAAATCTCTCTCAGCCGACAAGTTGTGCACTTTGCACAGCGATTACATCACCTTTTGGAAATGTTTGGAATCGCGCGTTTTCATCATCATCACCAACGTATGAAATTCGCGAATACCTTCTGCTACTCCTCAATAGCAGCAGTCATATACGCACATAAAACGAGGAAAATACATGAAGCGTAAACGAGAGGAGGCGTTCGCAAACAACCTGTTGCTTCCCGATCACATGCCGGCCAAAATGGAAATGATGCGGAGTGATTTTCGCGAGCGCCACTCCCTCCGCGTAATAATTCGTTGCGCGAATGCGTAATTAACGTACGCGCCGAAATTGCAATTAGCGCGCGGCGCGCAGCGAACGCGTTCGACGAAATTGAATAGCGAATGTTATTGCTGCGCGTAATAAATCGGTGTACAATTTATAGGTGTTCGGTTCGTCGACCTCTTCATTTTTTGTTAGCCACCCACAACCAACTGTAATTAAATAATGCATGGTTTGCGCAAATAGTTTAAATAACATTCAAAACGTTGCTTTAGTAAAAATGAGATAATCATTCATTAAAAAATGTAGCAATAAGGCAATGAAATGTTTGTATGACAATAAAAATCATGTCGATGGGTGTTTACATGAATGTGAGGAAACGGAAACAGGCGAATTAAAAAAGCAAATAATTTCCGTGTATCAATGATAAGCGAGAGATTATTGCTTTGATATGTGTTGTACGTGTTGCAACAGTAGCAGAGCCAGTCAAAACATTCACGCACGATTAAATATAGGTCAATAATGTAATTCGATTTCCCTCTATTATCAACTCAAACGCGATTTTTGCAACATGCAACAAGTCTCGGCAAATATTTGCAATTCGCTTACTACTGCATTTTCTACAATGAATTTTTCAATGATATCTTTGTCTGTCTGGCAAAAACTAATTCATGATTCACATCTCTACTCGGACAAGGTCAAACCAACAACAACAAACAACAACCCTTGGGATATTTTCCCGACCAGCCCAACAAAATGCGACGGTTACTCATCAATATCATAACAATGCTAATTAATTTACAGACGCAGACGTGTTTTATGCACGCTCCAGGGGAGGTTCAGTTCGCGTTTTTTGTTAGGCAACTCCGGCCTCGCCGACGAAGGGTTCGAAACTTTTAAGGAACGATCCCACACGCAAATGAGCTCTCATAGACTAGTGGAGAGGGCGCGAAAAAAGCGTAGTAAATATTTATAAGAGCCTCACGAAGCAACCATACCATGGTATACAGAGAGTGGAGGGCCAGAGAAAAAAAAGAGTGAACAAGGCGCAAGAATTTGTGACTACGGCTTGCACACATCTGCCCCAAAGGGGTCACATTGAATCTCTCGACTAAGGGAGGGGGACCTCCAGACGGCCTACACGCCCGGCGTCCTTGGGTCTCTCTCGTCGCCGACGACGACGACGAAAGCGACGACAACGGCTGGCTTCATGTCTGCCAGCCGTCTACCGAAACGACGAGTGCGGGTCCCCTACGGCGCTTACTCCGGTGTTTTTGGACTCGACGTCGTCGTCGTCGACGAAGTCCCCCGGCTGACTTCTCTTCAGAGTACCACGCAAAGATCACTCGATGGTGCATCATGCACATCCATGCATTCTAAACCCAGAAACCTACGAAAAGTCATGAAAAATAACTGGAATTTTCATCAACGTATAAATCACCCAAGTGTGAAAAAGTCCCATTTTTACATACAAACTATACGCATCTTGTCGCAGGTGATTCCTGCTATATCAAAGGTGTAACCGTACCTTGAAGGTTGGAAAGTAAGGGCTTTATCACACACATTGCTTGGTGTGTTGTCTGAAGAATGACCAAAATTCGCAAGAAGTCACCGGACTTTTTCACCCGACACGCACACCGGTTGGCAGCCGCACGCGCGCTCTATAAAAGCCATAAAATTTCGCGCGACACACCGCAAAACAGGATACGTGCTCGCGGCGCGCGGAGCGAAAAAAAAACACTTTCAGTCAGACGATACACACGACGACCACGACAACGACGAGTCCTCGAGACTCGAGACCAGACAGACATTACATTATTAGCCTTGATACCTCTACAACACAACTGGCTCGCATCGCGACGTTGCAGCAATGTAGATAAACGCCTCTCTATATACAATAAATTATCTAGCACCTAATATCCGAACGAAGCAGCACACGACGTGTGTAACGATACCTTGCAATTATATTAGATGGCCATAAATTCTATGCAAATTTGATTGAATTACACGTTTGTCATCGTGAATCGCATGCACGCTGAAAGCGCACTGTATATGCGATACGTATACCTGTTTTGTTGCCAAGTGTGAAACAACTCGTACATGAATCAATTATTAAAATGTAACAAATTTTGATTTTTCATTATTTCAGGTATACATGAATTATGAAACATACCTTAACCCCGGCAATTTTGTAAAATTGTGAAACTACTCTTACATTTTTATTGCAATTGTTTATTTCAGATAAGATTTTTAAATTTTGAAATTCCTAGATTTTCAATGTTAAAGGTAAATCGGCATGTGTGAAACAACCCTTGACAATCCCCCAAGATAAAATGTTGCGTTTTTAGGTGGCATGTGTGAAACAACCCTTACAACACGCCATGTCACATTTTCAAGAGGTGCTTTCCTTTTTTTCTCAGTTATCCTGCGCATGAAACTGAGCATATCTGGTGACCTTTACAATGGGAACTGGGACGCGGCGAAAAGTTCGCGAACGATGTTGAAAACGCTCGCGATCGCCCACAATACAATTGTTAGCACCGCGACAGCAGACTGTTGCTGCACGGTGCACACACAATTTTATTATGCAGCAGGCCAGCCAGACTCGCGCGCTCGCGCTTATGTAATATAGAAGCGCGCAACTAAACATAGGAAATTATACACTCCTGTGTCGACGACGACGACACGCTCTCACAAATAAATGCACGTACGTGTGCGGTTTGCGCCATATTCCGCGCGTTCAATGCCAAATTGCATACACACACATACATACGTGGTCGATCTCGGTCATTCGATGCATTCAAATGCTAATCGCAGCCGTGAAATTATGCTCAGCGCACGCAAGAGATTAATTATCGACATTCGAATTCAAGGCACTCACATTTCCAGCGGCAGCCTCGTCGCTCCGACAACGACGGCGGCGGCGACGACATAACCCAACTTTTTCGACTGGCGCGACGATTGTTATCACGACGCGACTTGTAAAAATAATGCGGATCAAATAGACAGACAGACAGACGCGACGCGGCGCACAACTGTTTCGGATTTCGTCTACCGTTCGTTCTACACACTGCGCCTCGCTTGCCAAACGCGTAACGAACGAACGAACAAACGAACGCGACGTGTTGTTTTGACGGACGCGCTGATCGCGTTTCATTTGTTTCGACTAGCTTTTGTTTCCATTGCAGCCAACTGCAACAACCAACCCCCTTGTGCCGAGGTCATATACAACCCAACTTACATTAACAATAAAACAACAAATATTCCACTCGTTGGAGCGCACAAAGCTTCACACACATTGGGTGAAGCGAAACAACGGAGGCGAGCGCGCCTCGGATGGAACGAGTTTTATATGCGAGAGATCACAGCACTAGGTTGTTTTCCGAATGATATCAACGTTGTTGGCCGGCAACTCCAAGAAACTAACTCGGATGAACACATTCAACTTGTTGTCGTTTGCGGGCGTTGTTTGCGAGACGGTTGCGATTGCTCTTTGGCGCACGACGCGACTTCGAAGTAATAACTAAATGTATGATGGATGTGCAGTACCTTCTTGTTGATGCTCAGTTTCTGTCTCATTGCAGCAAGGCACTTTCGTATCGCTCGCTTGACGATGTGGCGAGCGAACCGCACACTCTCAACCGTCATTGACGAGCACGAAACGCAGACTGCGCGAACCGACCGCTATCGTCGTCGCCGTGGTCGTCGGCGGCGGCCTATGTGTGGGGCGCGCGCACTCGCCGTCGGCGACGACGTCTACGTCTCACTTGGCGCGGCGCGGCGTCTCGCTCAGAGAGTGTCAGCGAGTCGCGCACCCAGCGTGCGCTCAAGAGTTGGTTCGTGCACAACGCGTCGCAGGCGCGACTAGTGCGCTCGACATGGGCACGTATACACGCGCGCGTCGCGCTCACAGACCGCGCGCTGCGCGCCGATCGCCGCATGCAGCCGACCTTATTGCACGCGCGTCTGCGGCGCGCTCCATGGGTGCGAGCGCGACGGGGACGGCTACCAACCAGACTGGTTCTCGCGCGACCGGCTGGATACGTATTTGCCGCAAACGTGAGCTGTCCTGTCTAGACAGACTATCATTGCCCCCGCCGCGCGCGCGCCTGCCGCCCAAACCATTTTGATAACACGTCGTGCACTCGCCCGGCCGCGTACGGGTGGCAGAGGCTCATACACACGGACGACGAAATGAACGAACGAACGGCCCCGGCCGCATTATGCATGTACGCGCGCTCGTAATCTTTCCATATGGCCCACTTAAAGGTTTGCAGCAGGTCGCGCGTCCCCGCCGCCTGCGGTGTTATTGCACGCGCATTCATTCTATCGCAGCGAGACGAAATAACAACTGGTACCTTGATTGGTGCGACGCATCGATGCTGGTGTCGTCAAACACTTCCTGAACCGAAAACACTCCGATTTTTGCAACAAATTCACGCGGAACGACGCTCACACGAAACTCGAACGCAAAAACTGACAGGACGTCAGTTTGCGTTTGACGTACGAGCGCGACGCATGCGCAGTACGTTGTGAATGGCAGGTGCTAAAACGCAAACTCAAGGTCACTATGCGCATGCGCCCCAAGAAATGGCCGCGCATTTGAAAACGGCGCGAAATTCAAATTGCAAATCGCAAAACGCAATATTGAACTGATTTAAATCATCATTTCGCTGATAAAAAACATCATTCAAAGCGTCCAGATGAATCATACGTCTGGCCTGTGCTGTCGGACTACTCGAAAAAGAATTGGAGTGCGATAAACGCGCATTATCAGAAGGAATTTTTCACTCGAAATGAAATGATTCGTTGCGTCTATGGAGCAAGTACCAAGTACAACATGATGTAATCGACGCATTCGGCGGATATCAAACAAAAACGAATCGCGCACGCAGACGTAACAAATAAATTGAGGCATTTGCGTGCACTTGCACGCGTTCTAATTGCATTTTGTCGCGCACAATCCGCGAGCGGCGGTGGCGGCGATTTTTTTGGATTTGTTTTTATTTTTGTTGCAATGGCCGCCCACGCATTTCGACTCGCATGCATTGTCGCCGTCAGACTGTCTGCGGCCGACGCACGCTGCCAAATTTTCGGCCAGCAAACAACTATGCACGGATGCATCACGCGATTGCGAAACGCTTTCGCAAATGCAGGTTGCGAACCAGCCAGCCATTCTGGCGCGTTGCTGAGAGCCTAATTGTTGCTCTTTGTTCATCGAGTGCGAGATGTTTGTGCACTGCATGCTGCACACAATAGAAAGATGGCGGCGGCGACGACGACGATGCATAAATAAATAATAAGGAAGTCATAATTATATTTGGATTGGCGTCGAACGTCAGCGCAAATTAATTACATGACTGCACTGATACGAGATAACGTGTCGCATATGTTATCAGTATCTTCATTGGTGTTGTCATCATGCATGGTTCAATTTGAAATTCTTTGCAAAAAGTTGCAAATTACGTTTCTGCTTATAACTTCCTGAATTATGGGTCAATTTTATTGATTTATGGATCATTTTGAAGAGGATTAACAGCCCATGATAATGATTCTATCCATCCATAAGATAATTAATCAGAAACTTGATATTTTTTCATTTGAAAATATGCAAATTGAAAAAATAAAGAAAATTACTTTTGTAACACTTTTCAATTTTTCTAAGAAACTTGTTGGTTAATTTTTTATAATTTAGGCTTATTTTAAAGCTGATTAAATACACATTAATATGTTGTTATCAGAAAATTAGAGAATTAATTATAAGTCCTAAAATTTTGTCACTGAAAATTGCCTATCAATAAAATATGAAGAAAAGACTTTAGTTACATTTTCCAAAATTTCTATGAAACTATTTCGTCATTTTTTTTTAATTCAGGCTTATTTTAAAGCAGATTAAATGTTGATTAATATGCTACCAACAAAAATTTGGAGAATTAATTATAAGCATAATAATTTTGCATCTGAAAGTTGCCTATATAAAAAAATGAAAAAAGTGACTTTTTTACATTTTCAACTTTTTCAAAGGTAAACCTTAGTAGATTTTTTCTAAAATTTGGCTTCTTTATAGCTGATTAGATGTACAATAAGATGGTGCTAACTAATAATCAGATAACTAATCGAAAACTCAATATTTTCATAATTGAAAAATGCGTACTTCAAAAAATTATAGAAGTGATTTTTTTACATTATAATTTTTATCTTAAAAACCACTCGTTAGATTTTCTATAACTTAGTGCCATTTTATAGTTAATTAAATACACTTTCAAATGGTATATTTACATAGTTGTTAATAACAAAAGAATTGTAATATTTATTGTCGAGAAAAACACTAATAAAAATGAGTTGTTTTGATTTCATATTCTTTCCGATTCTATTTCCTCCTATAATATTTAAACTAATTTAAATATCTTAATGAGTTTGATATCATACTGTTGCTTATTAAATTATCTTTCAAATGATACATAATGACATTATATTATTATATTTTTGACTTGAAATTTTACCATAAATATGAAAGAGAAAAAGTTCAATTTGGTCGATTGCATTTTTGCTCATAACTTTGCAAAAAATCACACTACAAAATTAAATTTAAGACTATATTATAGACAATTAAATTTCCTATCAGATAATACGTTAAAAATATTATAAATAATAGTAGGAAACCCAGATTCTGTATTCCAAATGCAAAATTGTAAAATATAGATTTTGAATCCTGAAATTTTCTTAGATTACATTTTTGTTCATATCTTGATTTCTAATTGTTCAAAATAAATTATCTTAGCACCATTTTGTAGATTATTAATTTCTCTTTCAAGTGCTAAATAAATCTTCCAAAAATATTCTTCCTTTTAAATATAAAATTTAGTTCCAAACTAACAAAACAATTTCAAACTTATTGGACATAAAATGAAACATTTTACGTTCCCTTTAATATTGTTTAAACTAATCAGCGAAATTTAAAAAACAAAACGGAATTCCACACAGAATTTAATGTTGTTTCAAACGATATAAAGCCCGAAATGATTGGATTTTGAAAATCATGTTATATTTCGGTTCAAAACCTTCTGATAACATTCACAAAAAAACGTGTTGGAATGCAATATTAGTTTTCATTACGCCATATCTCCGAAATCACGTGGCATATTTAATTGGTTTCCACATCGTTTCTTAGACGATTTAATTAGCTTTCAGATAATGCTATCCGTTCATAGGTCAATATCGAACTAGACGGCCTAACGAGCCGAAAAAAGAAGTGATAAACTACACCAAAACTTCAACGGTGCGCAACAAGATAAGTTTCCATATCTTGGCAGAAAATCCAACACGGACCGGAAGTGCATCCATGCAATTCATGGATGTAATTCAACTACCGAATTCTGCAAGGTGAATGACAGGTGGTAGACATTGAATAAGAACTAGCGCCAGCGATGATAGCTTATCATCAATGAGCAGCTAACAACAATAAGCGAAACGAAACGGGGAACGCGCGCGCGATTGATAACAGGTTTTCGTTTTCGCGTGAAACATAATGAAGAGAGATAGGCANATAGGCGCACGCACACATTCATTTTTTGCATGCGCCGGCGAAAAAAATCGCGCAAATCCCAAGGCCGCCAGACAGACGCGCTCGAGAATGATGTCATCGTCGTCGCAATCGTCGTTCAGTCGCTCATTATTCCGCCGTTTTACAGTTTTAGAACAATTATTATTATTATTGCGTTGTTCGTGCTAGACGTGGATTGCATGTGCGCTCGAATGCCGCCTCCGGTTATCGAACGTTTGTCG
>JARJDZ010005692.1:0-18192 GCA_030264555.1 Aleochara sp. GC000083
GTCGGTTAAATTCCGAATCAAATGAGACCAAGTAACATTTTTTTGCAGTTATAGTTCGTGAGATATAGCGCGTTAAACTTTACTTCCATAATACCTGAACGCCGCGAGGGGTGCCAGGACGCGCGCTGCAGTAGCGCGAGTCGCAGGATACTCAGAGTCTACCGCGCGGTAGACTATTGCGACGCGCTCGCGGCTCACCCGCAAAGGGGAGATTCAAAACGCATCAAATTTAATCACTAATAACTTTAGAATGGTAAGTGGTATTGCAAATATGACAAGTGCACAATGAACAGCAATAAAAAATGAATCGATTTCGATGTCCGAAAATGTTTGTCGCCAATCTATATAGGAGATACTTGCATTTATTTTTAGATAATTGTAGCGTTCAAGCACACTATAATCTGTCACATTAAATGCAATAACATTTAAGTTGGTTAAATTCTGAATCAAATGAGACCAAGTATCATATTATTGCATGGATAGTTCGTGAGATATAGTGATTTTAACTTTACATCGATAATACCGAACGCCGCGAGGGGTGGAACGACGCATTCTGCAGTGGCGCAATTCGCGAGCGACTCTACGGAGTCTACCGCGCTGTAGACTATTGCGACGCGCTCGCGGCTCACCGCGAACGCGAGACCTAACGCGCATCGAATTTAATCGCTTATATCTTTAGAACTGTAAAAGATATTGCAAATATGAAAAGTGGACAATGAACAGCTATAAAAAATGAATCAATTTCTACCTACGAAAATTTCTGTTGCTAATCTATATAGGAGATACTTGCATTTATTTTTAAATAATTTTTTTTATTTTGCAAAAAAATTCAAAATACAAGAAGAGGAAATTACAATGTACATTAAGTACTTTAGTGATGATGATTTAATTAATGTCAGTTCCGTTTATTACATGTTGACTTTTGTTTGAGGATGTCATCGTCAAACACTTTCTCTAGCAAATAAATTAGCGACTGACCAAAATGAATGCAAAAATCGTGAAGAGTTTGTTTTGCAATTTGCACTATGAACTACCATATAAACAAACCATCAAACTTTTCGACGAATAGTTCAATTGAATTTAATATTTAAATTGCAAATTATCAGTCCATGAAACATGAAATGTGTTGAAATAATTTTAGATATTTCAAATGATGCAATTCAATCGACTAAATTCTCTGTTATTTATGAAATATCACTTCCGTTGTGTATATTTCACGCACTTTTCGCATAATTACCGTTTATTTAACGTGTATTTCGTGCTATTTTGAAATGCACTTCCGCTCTGAACACTAAAACTTATAATTTTTTAATAATGAAAGTCATATTTTTTGTTGCCCTTCAAATTGTAATTGTCATAAAAACGATAACGAATTTGCAATCAGATTTAATTCTATTTTTGAAGATAATACTTCAATAGTTGCTAAGTAGTAATTTGATTAATAATTTGATTTAATAAAATGAATTTTATCTATGAGATTATGAGATCCTGATAAATTTTCAAGGCCAATAGGTAGAAAATGTAACCTGAAAGAAAATTTGATTTTCATTAGTTTATCAACTTAGTTTATTTTAGCATCATGAGCAAAAACAAATTGTCGCATCATTCACTTGTTCGACTAATGCGCATAACAAATTGCGTGAAGACGTGAATGGGAAGCGTAAATAAGGAACTTTTAAATCAGCCGGTCAATTGGCTGAATTGCACTCGTTCAATTGCCGAGCAATTTCGTACTTGACTCACTCATTATGCTAAATCTTATAAGACACTCGCCGAATAATTCCACCCGAAGAAGGAGAAAAAAACCCAACCGAATTGTACAGACAACGCAATTAAATCTATTCGATGGCCGTTACTTCACACAGAGAATAATACGTAATTTGTTTATTTATCGCGCGCACGTTCAAAGGTGATGCATTTGGTCGTTGGTATTGAATTTCTGCGGTCTTCGCGTGCGGTTTTCAATGGGCTGGATTCGAACGAATGACACCCAAAGCAAGACTAAACATGACACGACTGAATAGTGCCAACGGATCATGCCAATCATGCTCAATTTTGTTTCTAGATCAAGGACAGCACGCAAAAACCGACCCGAAGACAATGGATCATCGATCAAGGATAATCGACAACAGCGCAGCAATTAAGGTAGGAATTTTCCTCTTATTTTTCCAAGTTTTACTCGTTTGATTCGTTCGTATTGCAAGAAATTTCCTCTAAACTTTGATAACAATACCAAATAACTTTTGAAAGACATTAAGAACAATTGGAATTAAATTTTATGATCCAGGAGAAAGGACTATAAAATCGATAAATCGATTGAATCAATCAATAGTTTTCTCTAATTTCTTGATTCTTTGATTGTTGATGCTCAAGAACTTTCATTAGTTTTTATGGCAACTAATTACTGAAACAATCATTGCTAATGAGATTTAATTTATAAACAAATAATGTTTTTAGTTAGGTTCTTAAATTTCAATTTCTTAAGATTGGAAAGCTGACTGATAGAATTTTTTTACTTTAAATTTTCTTATGCTTCATTGAGCAACTGATATTTGCAAAAACATAAACGTAAAGTTTGCTCATTTTAAAGAACGATTATTATAAGAATTTTCTTGAAGAGAAGGTATGAACAAATAGTTCAATATTATTCAATAAGTATCTTCGAGAACTTCAAGTCTACATCAACTGAGCTGATATTCTTCAGGTAAGTCCTTACTTTTAAAATCTGCAATACTCGATTTTTAATTTTTGTATTGATCTGAATTTTTTGCTTCATTGATTACACTAATTTCTTGGTTTGGTGTAATAATACAAGTTGAATGAAAAATTGAAAGTTAAATGGTAATTTCAAACTGATAACAAATTACATGTAAGTTTTTTTTATTTGCAAACTCAAAGTTTGATAAAATATTTTAAATATCCGATAGCTATAATTGATACGAGATAATAGAAAGTGATAATAAACTTTATCAAGTTTTGCAATTTTGAGCTGATTTAAATTTTTGTCAATTTCTTGCTAATAAATGTCATTTCTAACTTTTGATTTTTAAAGTCCATAATATGAATGTTGATAAAATTAACATTAATTTTAATCGCAAATATATCTTCAGAAAAGAATCATGCAAAATTTTAAACAATGATAAGATACAGTACCTAAACTAATAGCGATAAAATTTTAGAATTATTTTCTATCTCAGAATCACTCAATGCAATCTTCTCCATACTATCACTTATTAACATAATAAATCTGAAAATCTTATCACAGGAAAGTTAAAATTTGAATTGATCGTTAGATCATTAGGTAAAATCGAATTCCAAAGCAAATTCTCTCGATAAATTGAAATGCGTTCTTGGAAGCAATTAAATTAGCAATTCATACAAAGCGCGACAAATGGGACTTTAATTTAATGCAAAACTTGGTGCTGCCTCGACAATTACGCATAATGCACAAGTATCAATGTCGTTAACCGTAAACCGAGTCAATGCGATCGATGGATGGATCGATCGCATGCCATTGAGCCGCACGCAGAAGATATAGAGGAAAAATTGCGAAATTGCAACTCGCATCTGGACTTGCACAATCCGCGATCTTATTCGCGTTTCATTGCCCCTCATCTGTCATCCAATTCAGCGACATTGGCAGCGTTAATTGAACCATTCGTAATGTAATTATGATTAGCTGCAATTATCACAATCCAAGAACTTGGCTTTTGTAGCGTTGAACTTGTTAATTTTGCGCAATCAACGCTTTTGCAATTTCCAACCACTTGTTCTCACCAATTTGCATAAACTATGTGATTAATTACTTGTCATGCAAAAATCTTATTCGTTATCATTAATTGGAGCAATCATTTTTTTCAAAATGCATATTTAGAAAAAAAAAACATATTCATTCATTTTCTGATTGCATTTTTGAACATACATAAAATAATTAAAAAATCACCCTCTGAAAAAAAGTAATTAATAATTTGATCTTTGAACGATCAACAGTAACCTTGATCCAATTAGTAAACCACCCAGAAATTAAAACTCTTCGACGACCACGCATAAATACACATAAACAATTGTTGGAAATTAACGATAATTATAGCTGTTCGAACATTGTAATTGTGCGTGGCAAATATGTCTAATTAATTCACTAATTACATGGAGAATATCATATTATAATTAGTAGACGCGTTGATTTTCCATTGCATTTTTAACCGACAATTAAATCGAATTCATTAATATTCCAATGACTTTTCAAAACGTGCAGATATTTAGGCCACATACAAAACTGCAGAAAATTTTCTGATTCAATCAATCTGGTTTTTTCTTTCTTGTGGTCCCACTTTAATGTAAGTCGCCTTAAAATTTTAAGTAATTAATTCGAGGGGACTCGAAAAGTAATTCACAATCGGTTGAATGGACGCACACCTGTTAATGGAGAGTTAAAACTTGAATTTCGGGCTATAAATAAACAAATTTTTGTTGATGCGAAGTTTAAAGCTGTTAAGGTTTTTATTCTTTTTCGGTCTTATTAACGTGTCGATCGAGGTGATATTTTATAATTCAAACTTTTGGTTTATTAATGATCAGATTTTATTGTTTTACGAATTCAACTTTTTAATGGGTTTCATAAATTTTAAAATGTTTATTTTATTATTTGTTTTTAGCTTTGATTTTTCTACTTTTTACGTTTAAAAATGTATAGCAAGATTTCTTAATTCCAAAGTAATTTATAATGATTTCTTTCAAGAAATTTGACAGTAAAAGCTTTTAAAAACTTTGCAACAAAAAAGTTCGTTATTATATTTAGTTGAAATTTTTAGATTTTCTATAATTTAAAAAAAATTTTGTTTCCAAACTTCCAATAATCGATTGCATATACAAAATGAAAAATTTAATTCACTTATCCTTCAAATATACAGATTATTCACCTCTAGATATCTAAATCACCCAAGAACTTGTTTTCAAAAAAAAAATATTTACAACCAAAATTAGGTCAACAAGAAAACAAAATCCCCGGTTAATACGATAAATCACATTTCAATCAATCAATCAATTCGACCCAACTTCTAATTAGGTTTTACCTTTTGAGCATTCAGACCTTATCTCAATAATGAGAAATAAATTAAACAGCAAACTTCATCGTCATTAAGTTAATCAGGGAGTTGATTTTCGTCAGTATCTCGTTCACTGTCTCACGTTTCAAATTTTAAGTAATTTCCTGTTTGTACCGAACTGATTAATTACATAAATTATTTATTAATCGTGTATGTGTGTATATAGCTCGTGAAGTGGTGGACTTTAGACTCGTTGAGTAACTCACTCATTCACAATTAGATCTGAGACTTAATCTGCTTTGACGTGTCCATCCACATTCGGTTAATTAACAACAAGAACAAGGCAGAACTTCAATAAAGATGCCAGCAATTTTCTAGTTTTACTTGGAATTTTAGATGTTGGCAAAACGTAATTTTTAAGATTTATTTATGTTGTTGTTGATGATGTGGTGATATCATCATCTCAATTATAATGTAATTAGAAGACTGACAGGAAATTATGACAGTAATTATTAAAATTTAGATTTCGAAGTATCAGCTAATTTGATATCAATTGCTGATTGAACTCTAATCAATTCAATCAATACCAAATTTGATCAATTACCAATTAATTTTGAACTATTGCAGTTCTCAAAAGTTTTTCATTATTTACATTGAAGAATCAAAAGTTAATTAAATATTGAGTGAGTTAATAATAACAATTAAAGATATGACATGAATACTCATGTAGAAAGTTATACGAAACCAAAACTAAAAGCGTACAAATGAATCAGGATCCAAATAACATGGAATCAAATAATGCGACAACAAAACTGAAATGATAATTCCCATCGAACTTATCGCACAAATATATTCGAATATTATCTCTGGCATAACAACATATTTAATTACCCCATTAATTGCTCACATGTTAATCATGTCGCACATATCGCCTCCGACGATTATGGGCAAATTATTCGAGAAGAAATCGCGCCGCGATCATTCCTTCCGCTCGTCGAAACCAAACGAAACGACTGCATTATAGCATAATCAAGAGTGCAAATGTGCTCAAGTTCATCATGCACTTGCTTTGCACACCCAGCAAAGGCGTGATCGCTCGTTCGCTGATGCTGGAATTGAATAAAGATCGTGGGCCAATTATCTCCCAAGTCGCCGACAACGACGACGACGACAAATAAGAAAAATCATTGGAAGGCCAGCGCGGATATCCTCATTGCGTGACTGATTCGCGATTATTGCACTTTTTAACAACGCCAACATCTAACAAAGCTCGTCAGTAATAGCTGACTTTTCAGACTTCAAAATGAGTTAGAACACATGCGCGAAACGCTTAGATGGTAGATTTCGAAAGGGTAGAGGAAAAAGTTTTGTGTGCGGAGGCATTCAGGAAATCTGAATTACCTTCCGACCAAGGTGAAGTACTCGGCTATTATCAAGGCTAATAATGCCTTTTAAACGATCGATTCGATGGTAGCATATTCGCAATGAGAGCATTTACAACTAAATGATGGTAAAATCTTACCATCTTCAACATGCGTGCCGTGGGTCAAATGATGAAGTTGCGCGTAGTAGTGATGATGATGTAAAATGCACTCCAAATTCGTACAGTTCAACATGGTTCTTCCTTTTCGGGGACTTCTTCACTCGCACCAAAACTGTCAACTGTCCTCGTCGTAGCTCACTTTTTCCTCAAGTCTTCACTCGACACCTCTGATGCTGTTGCAAGCCGCCACAGCACCAACTCGTTGGTCGATGAGTTAACAGTTAGTTTTTTTCTTGTATTTGACGAACAGCTTCCTCCTGAAGATTAACATTTATTCCTCCGGGTCATATCGCTTCGGGGAATCGCGCCGGCTGCCGGGAAGAGCTCGAAGACTGATTAGATTACTCGCGTGCGCCTTATCACTAATGCACTGCGCAAACACACAACGAGTCACGAAAGCCCAGAAAGGGCACACTGAACTTCAACGTTCAAAGATCACTTCGAAGCGGTGAGCACTACTTGTCTGGTGTACGTTGGTGGGCTTCGGGGATGCTTCCCAGGACGAGAGGTTTGGAACACCGCCGCAGAAAGCGCGATTGAAGGCACCCGTCGACGACGACGATGACGATGGCGAGTGTGGTCGCAGGCAATGAGTTTCGACGCGCGCGGCCGACGAGCACGTTGTGCGGGCCCCCCGCTCGGAGAAGGGGCCCACTTTCTAAGCCAACTCAAACGGCCGTCGTCGACGTCGTCGTCGTAGCCTATCATTATTTCGTATGCGTGTGAGGTTTACTGCTGTTCGCATGTGCACCAAGTGTTACCGAAAGTGTACCATAGGTGAAGTACCCCAAAATGGTCCTCTGCGAGGTGCTAAGTCGTCAAAACATCGTCCCAAGTCACTTAAGTCACTTTTGGGCACTCTACTTCAGATACTGATACGTCATAGGAAAGTTTCCGAGGAAAAAATTTCATCGGGGATTTGTATCATTTTAGGGTACCATGCCTTTGTAGATAGCCCAGCCTCGAAAAAGTCATCCCAAGTCATTTGAATCACTTTTGGGCACTCTACTTCACCTTCGGAGACAACATCCGAAGTTTTCTAACAAAAAAATCAATTTGGGACTTGTTTCATTTTAGGGTACCATGCCTTTCTAGAAAGCTAAGCCTTGAAAAAATCGCCCCAAATCACTTAAATCACTTTTGGCCACCCTACTTCACCTTCGGATACAACATCACAAGTTTCCCGAACAAAAAAATCCACCTGGGACCTCTTTCATTTTGTGGTACCATCATCTCAGTACTCTAAAACGCTTCCTTCTAGAGAGCCCAGCCTTGAAAAAGTCACCCCAAATCTCTCAGATCACTTTTAGTCACTCTACTTCACCTTTTGCTACAACATCAAAAGTTTTCCAACCAAAAAATTCATCTGGGACATCTTTCATTTTAGAGTCCACCTTCGTAAGCAGTAGTAGTTTTGATGTCTAGAACAGGAACACTCAGTGTAGAAATTAATGCAAGTGTTGTTCAATCATCGCACTGTTACACATTAGTTTTCGTATCATGTTCGGATAGGAAAGGCATTCGAGCAAGCACCGTAAGAGGCGATTGAGCAAATGAGAAAAGTCCACATGCATTCCAGCCCTAATGAGGGCGCTAATGATGCATTCATCATGTGTTGAGATGACAGACTCTCTTCAAGTCTTCTACAAAAAATATTTTGACTACTTGTGAAACCTTAAACTTGTCGACCAACTGCTGCTTCCCATTCACTCGAATAACAACAATCATTTCACTGGCGGTCGTTTGGTAATGAAACAGTGCAACAAACGAAAGAAATTACGAACACCACCTTTCTCCGGTTGATGCGCAATCCATCGGTGCATTCCTCATTTCTGGCTCGCAGATGACGCGACTCGTTGCTGACTGCTAACGAACCGAATTTCGCGAACGACCGACCGTTATTCCATTACGCACGCGACCCATGTTATCACTGATATTTGTAAACAAAATGATTGCCATTCAAGGTATAGTGCTGAATGGAGTTGGGTTTTGTAGGATTACCAGGTTGTTAAGCTTGTAAAGCAAACAATGGGTTCATACATAACGTTTGAATAATTTAGTGGTCTTATGGAAACTTTGGAACCAGTAAGACTACAAATATGGGTTCTAAGATTTGATTCAAGCTATGGTCTAAGGTCAAAGGGATGATGTTTCCTGTACTTTAATATCTTTTTGTAAGGGAACAAGTTAGAAGCGAAATTCTGGGACCAAAAAAATAGAACCAAAAAGTGTCTGTATGTATCCTCTTAACTTTAGAACCTTCAAATATGTTACTAACAAACTTTTCTCTGATTGTCTGATATTTTGTAGTCTTAACGAGATTCAAACAGTATCAAACTAAAGTTCTAGAACAATTTAATTTAATGCTCACAATTCGCGCATGACCTGTCATTCTAGAGGTTACAATGTTCCCATCAAACGATACATCCAGAAGCAACAACAGCAGCAACAAAAAAACAAGGCGCACTGCATTGCGTTTGTTGATGTTGCATGCAATTTGCCGCATTGTTCAACGCGAATGACAAATTGTTCACCTTCAATTTGTCGTCGTAACAATGGCATTAACCGTCATCCATCCAACCATCCAAGCTGGTAATTTTCAAATCGAAATTCAAATGACCAACTACAACAAGAACTTGTTGATGCCATGTAATTGTTGAAATCAAAAATGTTGAGCTGCAAGTACACGTGCCTTCATTCGTTTTGTTGCAATCCAGTTCTCTTCATTTGTCCACATACCACTCATAATTATAGTTTGACGTTGTTTAGAAATGCAAAGCAAATAGTTTGTATTTTGATGACAAGTTCTGTTGTATCGTCAAAGTTTCACTGTTGTAGAATGTTGGGAATTGTAGTCATTTCAAAATAATCATCACATAATTCGATCGGTTTGCTGTGAATGTTGATGAGCATCATGCAATACCTCATACGAAAGTTTGTCATCAGTAGCAACAATTTTAAAAATTCTCAGATACATTAAAATTGCAGAATTGAAAAACAGGTATAAGACATTGATTTGATTTATTCATGTATGCGCGCAGATGGAAGCTGCGCGAGTGTTATAACAAAGGATTTCATAAAAACTCACTCATTAAGCGTATAAAGTCAAGGTCGTAATTTCACACAATATCAAACACTAACAGAATAAGTATTAGATGACAATGATATGACTAAGAGTAGAGAGCTTCTGGAAGATTTTTGCCTACGTTTACTTAACATACGACGTCAATAACAATATGATTGTTGATAAATACCGAGGTAGCAATCAATAATCCCAATACTTCCTCGATTTGAATTTGCATTCCCGTAAAGGACGCAGTTACAAACTCAGACGAAGGTATCAACAAAGCAGCGAGGTATTAATTACAATTGCTCATGTAATTAATTAATAAAAATAAAGATGGAATTTTCCAGTCGGCTTTATACTCCTTAATCTCCAGTGTATTAACCATCCGAGTTTGCATTAAACAACAATTACAACGTTATGATTCAGCAGGAATCGTTGCAATATTATTAGATTTATTTAAATTTGTTATTGTTCGAAGAGCGTCCAATGATAAATATTTCACATAATCTGGGCGCATTAAGATAAAATTAAGATAAACTTCCTATGAAACCATTTGAAATCCAAGTTGTTGTTCATCATAACAATTGAATTTTTATAAATTATTTATTAGTACATAATGTTAGTTGTTTTAGTTAGCGAAATCTCAAAGAAATTATGATAAATTTCCGAAGAGTTATTTAATTACTTGATTGACTTTTGACCCATTAATTGAAAAAGCAATTGCACAAGTAACAAATTTAGCATTGCAACTATATTTCTCTAGAGATACCAAGTTACAAGCCAACAAGATTTGCATTAGCCTCTCTCTTTGCTGTTTTACATTGCAATTGTTAACTGGTATTTTAATAAATTAATAAACGTGCAAATGCTCTTCAACTTCACTTCGTGGAATGTGTTCTTGAGCCAACAATGCGAAAGAGTAAATGGAAGGAAAGGCGAAAAAGAACTTCTTGTAAGTAAAAGCAAAAGTTCACTTTTTGATATATTCAAAATTCATCATTAGTTTGAACCATTGAATTTTTGAAAATTTTGTTCTTCATTTGTCAGTCAGTAATTACAATTTGAATTTTGAATCTATAGTAAAAAATGAGCGTTTTCATGCCAATTGACTTCATTCCCATCGCAGCAATCAGAGCATTAAATCCAATTTGCAATTCACACTTTTAATTGAAGCCCACCCAAGCAACTTTTTTTGCACTTCACGGAGAACTGAAGTGGTTATGATGCATTCGATTAATTCGCGACAATTAAGCGTAACCATCACCTTTTCTTCGTGCGTTAATTGCAACAATTGCAAATTTGCGCTATTAAAAGCACTGGCGCATTCGTCATCGCCGATTGAACTTATCACGCTTTTCAACGCGTAACTGTAGACAAATCCTTGATTGACTCGAAACTGCCGCACTTTCCTGACGTCCATTCGATTAATTAATCGATTTGTCTTATTTATTTATTTATAACCAGCAAGGTTTCCGAGAATATCCCAGACGAAAAAATCTAATCAATAATTAATTTTACTTTTAACTTTCTTTTGGTGCTTTAATTTTTGAATTTTACTTTTTGTTATAATTGGAAATTCTGCTCTATTTATTTCATAAATATCTAATTTGTTTAATTAGTTATTCATATTTTTTGCATCACTTTTTTGATTTTGCTACCAGATATTTAAATTGGCTTTTTACTAACAACTTCAAATTGTACAGTAATGTAAAAAATGAAAATTTCAAGGTTCTTTCCTGTTGGCATAGAAGAGAAGTGTACTAAAATCGAAAAAAGCCCAATTTAATGTATTAATCAAGGCTGCATTACTTCCAAATTGACTTCAAATTCAATTCTAAATTTAATTAAACAAAACGGAAACTACATTAGCTCACCAATTTCCTATGAATATTCATTTGTCTCGTAAAATCTCGCTGATCGTAAAATGTTAAAAGCCACTGATTGATAATAAAACTTTAGGATTTTATTAGAGTGGACAGAAGTAATTAATCCCAAAGGTAAAAAATAATCGCATAAAATGCACTTTCTTCCGCATTTTGTTTTTTTTTTTTCGGTCTTTAAACTAAACCCACTTAAAAAACCTCAGTAATTACTGAGCTTGTACCCAATATTCACTCATAATTATAATTTAATGAGGGAACTTGGAAATTCATTGTAAAGTAGGTAAAAATCATCGAAAGTTCTGAAAGGCAGAAAGTAAATTATAAATCAAAACATTTAATGAGTAATCGAAATTTGTTTTTATGTAGGGCACAACTTGATGAAAGTTGGGATCATAAACTACATCTTCAAATTGATTAAAATTCACAACTTTGTTTTTATTACCTAGACAAAATTATGAATCCAGTGCACGTGTCGTTATATCAAATCCAACATAACTCAATATGTTGTCATGCATCTTATTACAACAACAAAATCTTGTAGAGTTGTTTATGGATCACCATCAACCTGCTTGCTCGTCAAATAAATTTGAAATGCAAATTCGAAGTTTCAACCAAATATTTTCGCCTAGTTTCTTCACCTCATCGTCAATTCTTTGCATGCAACAAGCTTAAATGCAGCAATTTTTGAGGTTTTTTCATACTATTTCGGGTAGACAATGCCCGAAGCATTGGCGAACAGGTTTTTCATGATGGTTACATAAAAATGTTAAATGGCCATACCCAAAATGAGTTTCCAACCGAAACTCAACGAATCAATGAATGGTGTGCAGCAAATCGCAGATAGAAATTTAGCATGTCAATCATCGATGGCAAAATATGAATATAATTGTTCTGAAAGCGTTTCCTAATCGTTTTTGGGCGCCCACCAAATTTGCGAACACATTTTGCGAATTGCATAACTCCGCATGCGATTACAGAATTTAGTTGTAGGCTTGTGCCGCATGCAAAAGTGACATTATCACCACGGGTTTTCGATTTCGATTGATTTACGCGGCTCGTTAACACACATTTGCGCATCGATCTCGTTTCGCTAGCCATCGCAACAAAGATTTGCCAAATGGCATGACTGAGGCCCATTAATTGGGGACACACCCTTTAGCCATTTTAATGCCGAGCAAATTTTCCATAATTCCATGTGAACGTAAACAAAAACGCGCTAGAGTGTCCTACATTTTATCTACGATCTGATTCATTGTTTGGGTTCGCCAAAAATCAATCCGCATGCAAACCAAACCAGTTGAATGACATTAAAACTCCGTGCGGAGAGAGATTATTAATAATGAACTCAGCAGCGAAGTTTAAAAATAAAAGAGCTTGGGTAACGTAATATTAAACAATTTAAGAAGGTGTGGGCTGCGTTGTTCTGAATTGTATGTGAATATATATTATTATTTTGATTATGCCTTTCATGTACATTCTTCAGCACCTTCTTATGAATCACAATTCATTTTATATTGGAATCCAAAATTTAGAAAACTTTTATCAAACTTTAAAAATTTGTTTTCAATAAATTCCAGCGCAAATTAAACTAAATAGTGACTGAATAATAATTTGCATCAATTTGTAATAAAGTATTAAGTTAACATTTAATTAACAGCATAATTATCCTTGTTGATTTGCATAGCAAACAGCGTGCTGTTGGATTTTTATCCTTGTAGCATAGTGCTCCTAATTTTTATGCGCATTGTCCTTATTCGCACGCTAAAAATTGTTATTAATAGGGTAAACTAGATAATTAACGCAGCCAATTACCATTAATACTCATGCCTTCATCGATTTGCATCTCTCAGCTCATTCTTACATAAACTTGAAAATATCCGTATGTTGAAGTCCGTATCGAATACTCAAATCTGTATAGAATTCACATAGAATTTCTGACTTTTGAATTCGTGAAGTGGCTCTCCATGGGGCGACACGATGTCTACCGCATTTTGCCCTCGCAATGTCATTTCGAATCAGTTTTGTTTTGTTTGCCAACTCCAGCTCGCATATAAATTATCAGCGAATCAGGTCCGACCTTACAAGTTTGTGTCGAATTTTCGCTGCGACTTTTGATGCGTGCAGCTAACAACTTCCCATCGATAAAGCGATTCGATCTGCATATCGATTGACGACGTCAATTTTCCGCATTGTTGGCCGTAAGTTGGCTGATTTTTCGTGCGAGAAATGAGAAAGCCGGGCGCTGAAACGGCGATTACATACGAGTTTCTCACCTTGCATGCTGCCGTCTCTCAATCTCTCGGGATATAACTCTGCGCGCACATTTGAGTCGACTTGCTCAGCGACATTGGCCGAGTTTTCATCAAGGCATCAAGGCTTCCATCCGAAACACGTCCAACAACAAAATCGCCAAGCCTCTCCTCCATTCATCCGTCCAAATACGTGCAATTGTCCATTCAATTTGTACCTGACTTCCGTGCAGCAAAGGTGAAAAATATCAATCAGTAATCGACGAGATCAGTTAGTAAATCGTCGGAGTAATTCAACTAACTGTAACTTAATTGTACCTACAAAAAATACGTAGATGTATATTTTGCAATAGTAAAGAGCGCACGCAGTAATAAAATCTGAAATGGCAAGTTTCATCTTGCCAAACTTCGAAACTTCGCGTGTTGCAATCGCCTACACCGATCAGTTTTTCGGTCAAATGCTTCCAAACAAATCGTCGTCCCAAAAATTGCCGACCACATTATAAATGTCATTAACGTGTTCGTTTAACAAGAAATTAACATTTCAATTCGGCAAACCGATGAAATGCTAATTATAAAAGTTGAGACGAATTTTTGCTGCTCACTCCTCGATCAAATCTCGTATTATTTGGCCCTTGAAGTATTCGTCAATGACTCGAAAACATTTACAAGTCGTAGGCGTGGGTGTCGACTCGATATCAATGGATTATTCAAATGCGAACAATTAAAGCGAAATTTACGACTCACAATCACGTCTCATTAGCATAAAATAGTGTTGTACAGTTATCATTCTCGAGCAGCAAGGACGCGCACATATTACATATTGTAGATTAGATTCGTCGACAAGATTACACCGGTCTTAATCATAAACGTAAACTATTAACAATGAAATTTAATGTTGAAAACACGGGTTGGATGTCGATTGCACTTAATAAGGCTAATTGAACAATAAGTTTGCTATTAACACTGACACCAAGGTGATCAATACGGGGACAACATAAAAGGCTGGAGAGGAATGCATGAAGATTTCGTATGATATGAGATTTTCGTCATGCATTTAAATTTCGAAAATTGTGCAAATTGTTTGCCTTATTTCGTTCGACTTTATTGATATTGCCCCCCAAAGTTGGCCAATAAAATCGCGTTTATTGGTTTGTTTACAGGCTCCTGCTGCAACATGCGCCACTTGCTGTTTGGCATTTGCCAAAATAAGTTCGAAATCAAATGAAGCGCTACCGATTTTACGAGATAATAAGCAGCTTGAAGCATATCGTAACAATTTACTTAATTGCGCATAAATTTGCGCTTTATTGCAGTTACCTTCACTGCTATTGGCGGCTGTAATTTAGGTAAATTCTATAAGTTGTACCGCAAAATTTAATTTTTTTTTACATTCGTAATGGTTAACAAGTAGGTGGTTGAAGGGTCTCAGTTAAAGTTCTCTGCCGATCAAAGTTGAAATATTTAATGTAAATCCTTTGTTATACAAACGCTATACTATTATTAAAAAATTAACAATAGTTTCCTTTTGTTTGAGAATGTACCACTTCCAATGGTAAATTGGATCCCTGATGGGCGATATATGCTGCATGAAGAGTAAGTGATAGGTAGCGCTACCAATGATTTCTACGTTTCCTGGTGTGGTGAGTGCACTTATCATTTTCTCTTTTTTGTTATTATTATATGGCATGACCGGCACAAACGTGACTGAAGCATAGTGGGAGATTAATGTTAGAGCCTTAATGAAATTAAGATTATTGTAACGTTATTGGTGTTTTTTTTTCAGAACTATTCGGGACTGACGAGTAACTTATTGTTTAACCATTTCTTTGATTAAAAACAATATGTTATAATGTATGACAATCTTTCTTATTTTAGAATCTTCCCCGTTTTCTTGGAGTCTGCTTAACAAATATGGATACCTTCAAGCAGCCAGAGATATTTGGAAGGCATCTCCAAGTAGTATGGGTTTCTGCAGCAGTCTCTTAAGATATTGTTTAACAATTTATTTCGATAAATAGAATATGTTATAATGTATGTCATAAATTTTTCTTATTTTAGAATGTTCCATGTTTACATGGCGTCTGCTTGAACAATATGGAAAACTACTAGCTGCCAAGGACATTTGGAAAGCATCTCCAAACAGTATGGGCTTCTGCATCAATCCATTAAGGTATTGTTTAACAATTTATTTCAATAAATACAATAGATTATAATGTATGTCATAATTTTTCTTATTTTAGAATCGTCCTTGTTTTCGTGGAGTAAGCTTGACAAATATGGAGAACTTACAATCTGCCAGGGATGTTTGGAAAGCATCTTCAAGTAGTATGGGCTTCTGCAGCAGTTTCTTAAGGTCTTGTTTAACAATTTACTTGACTAAATGTGATATGTTATAATGTATGTCAATTGGCTGCAGCTTTGTGGTATTGTATACACCATTAATGTACTATTTTAATATATTTAATGTGGGCTCTTTGAAAATTTATAGCTGTGGTGTCTTCTGTAGTAGCTCTTCTTTTACTAGTTTCACTTTCTTGAATATTAATTATCTAATTCTTCAGATTCTTTCATGTTTTCTTTTTACCCTTTCTGACTTAGTTATTTTCTTGGTCATGCTCCTGGTTCAGCCTGAATTAAACCGCGGCGGGAGTAAAGTGCTACTTTACTCCCCTTGTATTGTAGGTCCACTGGATTTTGGTTTTTATGTCTATTTAGCCTAGTTTCAAACCACTTTATTCCTTCATCAACTATCGCTTTCTACAGTAGTAGAAAATTATTAGGGACACTATTTTCCCTGAATATTTCAATGTTTTTGACAATTTTTAGCTGTGCTATCTTCCATTGTAGCTCTCTTTCCTTATTTGGCTTCAGATCTTCACTACTTTCTTTTATTTAGACTTTGTCTTGATCATTTTCTACGTTATGCTCGAGGCAAGAGCAGAACCAAACCGAGGCGGGAGAAAAAAGCGCTTTAAAACTTGTCGACGTTTCAATCAACGACGTACGTCCTACTGTAAAAAGGAAATAAGTTTTGAGTGTAGGGGAATAAAGTGATACTTTACTCCCGCCTGAAAATGGGGTCATAAACACCAACCCTCATCGGACGAACTATACAACGAGGGAATAAAGTTCCTACTTTATTCCCTCTCAGCTATAGGGAATAAAGGAGGTACTTTACTCCCTCCATGTATAGTCGGTCCGATGATTATTGGGTTTTATGGCCCCTGGTCCAAGCGGGGAGTAAAGTACCACTTTATTCCCTATGCACTCAAAACTTATTTCCTTTTTACAGTAGGACGTACGTCGCAGATTGATACTTCGATCGCCGTCAGTGACGCCATTTTCCCTCGAGGTTACAATGTTCACGTATCACCATTTGTGCTACATATTTCATAGTAAAAAACTAACTAAACTTCTCATTATATTCCTTGTTGCAGAGCCATCAAGGATTTTGGGTCTGCCACATGTTGGGAGCAAATGGAGATGGATGGATGCAGGATGTAGTGGCCTTGTACCAATATTCCTGTAAGTGCGATAAGTAAATTAACATCCAATTGTATTACTTATTATAGTCTTTATTTATTGTTCAAATTTTCATTGCATGTAAATGGATCTTGGGCAATATAGGGAATTCTGTATGGAATTCTTTCTGATGAGATATGTGTAATGGCTACAGCTGCTGAAGGTTTGCACACACAATTCATTACTGTATGATTAACATGAGAACAATTAACTTATTATTTTAATAGTTACAGACTCCAGTGGGATTGGTCCAGTCTTCATTACACGTAAGTGGATTTTGGGCAACAGGGAATTCTGCATGGAATTCCTTCCGATGTGATGTGTGTAATGGCTACAGCTGCTGAAGGTTTGTACACACAATTCATTACTGTATGATTAACATGAGAACAATTAACTTATCATTTTAATTGTTACAGCCTCCAGTGGGATTGGTACAGTCTTCATTACATGTAAGTGGATCTTGGGCAACATAGGGAATTCTGTATGGAATTCCTGCTGGTGTGATGTGTGTAATGGCTACAGCTGCTNGGAATTCTACATGGAATTCCTTCTGATGTGATGTGTGTACTGGCTGCAGCTGCTGAAGGTTTTTACACACAATTGATTACTGTATGGTCAAGATAAGAACAATTAACTAGTTATTTTAATTGTTACAGACTCCAGAGGGATTGGTACAGTCTTCATTACATGTAAGTGGATCTTGGGCAACAGAGGGAAGTCTGCATGGAAGTCCTTCTGATGTGAGGGGTGTAATAGCTACAGCTGCTGAAGGTTGGTAGAGATCGTGAGGGTCAGAAAGGCACAAGGAGTGATAATAAACATGCGCAAACAGTGTTCGGTGACAGTAGCGAATGAAATTAAAGGCCGTAGCAAAAAAGCC
>JARJDZ010005693.1:0-10835 GCA_030264555.1 Aleochara sp. GC000083
AATACTCGTTGGGCCTGAGAAAAGAGAGATGGGACGTAATACCAAATATGAGAGAAAGACAAAGAAAGCAACAAGCGGACACTTTTGCCTATCTACTTTCCAGTCTCGTTTGTCTCTGGTGGAAGTAAGGTTTGATCGCAGAGGGAATAAAGTGACATTTTACTCCCGTGGTTTGAAACTTGACTAAGTGATCATAAAACCAACTCTCGGCGATCCAACTATACACGGGGGAGTAATGTGTGCCACTACTCTACTTCCGATGGCTAATAAAAAGTTAGTTTACAATAATTAATTTCATTCTAAAATGCAAGATTAGCAGTAGTAGAATTAAAAAATAGATTCTGTTCTTCCTAGAAAATTCTTGTTGATGTTCTGTCAATTTTTACCAAACTTGTAAACTTGACATACTTTGCTATTTGTAAGCTGATTGCTGATCTTTCATTATAAATCAATTTCAGTTTATACGCTACCAAGTTTCAGTCGCAGAATTACAGTGCTTACAATTGAATCTGCACAAAGAATGTCTGATATTGGTGCAGAAGTTGGTCAAAAAATGAGGGTAAATATTTTAACCTCATAAATGTTCACAATTTTCTTCTTACTTGTATATAATTTGTAGCTTGCCATAAAGGCCAAGCTAACAGAGCTTAATATTTACGTGGGTAAGTAGTTATAAGTTTAATATGTTACAAAATAATGAAGTGTATTCCTTGCAGATGATGAACTACCTGATTATATTATGGTAATGATTGCAAACAAACGCACCAAAGCACAGATGAAGGAGGATCTCAGTTTGTTTCTCTCAGATGAAACCTCATTCTTTGTTGAGTGGTTGCATATTGTTTTAAAGAAACTAAAGGAAGTACATGTAACTAACCCAAATGTCTTCAAGAATCCCATCAAGAGAAAATCCAATGAATATACCATGACACAGGAGGATTATAAAAAAATTAAGAAAGAAGAAGAGAAAATTAAAAGAGAAAAGACATCTGTACTTGATAATATCAAACCAGAAAAATCACTAACTGATGATTTACCTATAACAGCAAGCAAATTAAGTGAGGTAAACAGGAGGAAGATTGTTTTGATTGAGGCCCCATTAGAGAAACCCAGTAATAGTCTTATACAAGGTATTGAGGATGATTTTGACATACCTTTATTATCTGAGATAAATGCATCCAATGAGGAAGAACTGCAACAGCTTGAAAAGAGAATTAAGGATGTGAAAAGCAGATTGGGGTTGCAAGTTGAAAGTGATGACAATGATAATGATGAGAATTCTGATACTCTTGATGATGGTGATTGCTTAACAATTAAACCTGATCCAGGTTAGTTTTGATGGATTGAAACATGATTTCTATTTACTTATTTAATTTTAGGTGACATGGAATTTTCTGAGACAATAATTAAGTCTCCAGCTTCCAGGAGAGTTGTCACACAAAATGTTTCTTTGGAATCATTTATCAAAAATGCAGAAACTGAGAGATCCAATAGGCATCAGTCAGGAATAGAAAAACGTTCAATTCACACAAGAATAACTTTTGACAAGGAAAGGGATTCATTAGCAGCAAAATACAATGCAATTATTAGAAGAAGGGGCAATCATCGAGAACCTATCGTAGATTCATCACAGAATTCGGAATCTAGGAAGCGCTCTATATTAGATAGACTTGGAAAACGATCTGAAGCTAATACTATTCAATCAGAAATTGTGAAACCAAAATCGATTAAGCCTAACGTCAAGGAACATGTTTCAGATTGTAGTACTTCAGCCACAGTAAGTCGAGTAGGAATCATGTCCAAAGTATCCATTCCAATGAAAACCAAGCCCAAAGATATAATCCAGGAATTAACTGAAGCGGACGAGATGAAAATGTCGGCTAGAGACGTCGCCAGCGTGGTTAAAGTGAAACCGAGGAAGTTGCCAGCTCGGACGAAACAGGCGAATCCGAATTTACTCTTTAAGGCGGTTGCAGAAGCACAGAGAAGTGTTCATCAAACAACTTCTGTTGGAATAAAAACTCTAAGCAAGAAAGTAGCTGCCAACGTAGCGGAAAAGCCATTGAAAGTTGTCAAATCAGATGCCCCTGCCTTGTTTACCAAGAAATACAAGGAGCAATTGGCAATTGCGGCTAAAAAGGCATCCGAACAGAATATGAATGCTACTAAATCTATTATAATTAACCGAACTCGAAAAGCCAAGCTAATGGAGGACGAAAAGTTGAAATTAAGGGTACTCTTATCTCAGAAAAATAAGAAAATTGCGGAAATCAAGGAGACAAAACGACTTCTCGCAAAAAATGACGACGAATTGGTTTTGAACGATTTCCAGGACTTAGAAGACGAGTACATGGACGAAAACGAGAAGAGTAATAAGAAATCTCAAATATCTGCTCCAGCTGATTGTGATGAAGAGGACGAAGATATTTTTAATTCGAAAACGATGAGAAATGTCAAAATTGAATTTAGAAATGTTGCGGGGAATTCTGAAGGCCAAAATATCGAGGAGGATGGGAAAGATGAAGAATCGTACACACCTGATCGAAATCAACAATTTATAGTTACGCTGGATGGTATTGAGAAGCTTAAATTTGGCCACGACGATCTGATTTCTCAGAGCAATCAAGAAAAAGATAAAAGCGTGATTAATTTCCCGGAGAAGAAAACTGCACCGATGATCGTCAAAACGCGCCGCACTCCTTCACCGATCGTGTTTGACAGAGTGGATAAGCCGGTTGTTGTTGTAGCACCAACAGCAGCCAAAAAGTTGATTTCTACTAAGAAAAACGACGGTGTTCCTGCGAATTTACCCCTGAAGGCAAATGTCAAGAAGAATATTCGCGAAAAATGTAAATACTATCCGGGTTGTCGCCAAGGAAATCGTTGCGAATATCTTCACCCCAGCATGTGCAAATTGTTTCCCAATTGTAAATTCGCTGAGCAGTGCTTGTACGCTCATCCCGTCTGTAAGTTTGAGACGTCGTGCACGCGCAAGAGTTGTCCATACAGCCACTCGGCGTCGAAGGCTAACAAGTCCAGTAAGTCTCCTTGGTCTCATTCTGGAACATTTTTAAAATGAATCATTTCAGATGCACCGTCTTCTGCGATTTCAACGACTGAATGTAAATTTTTTCCGAACTGTTCGAACGCCAGTTGCCTTTACTTTCATCCGAAGATGTGCAAGTACGGTTTGCACTGTAAGAACCAGCTCTGCGTTTTTCAGCATCCGGGACAGACTCCCAACAAGTTATCGTGGCGCCCAGACAAGTAAGCTCTGTGCCCCTATGAAATACATTTTAGTATAATGAAGTTAATTTATATTCTATCACTTATATATTAGCCACATTCATGTTGTATTGAATATCAGTAATTCGATAATTGTTTCTTTGTTGAGCTTATTAAACAGTTTGAATAGAATGAAGTGCAATGGGATTTGGATTGTTTTTTGAAGTGAAAACTTCTTTAGGCGCTCAAAAAATATGGGGAGTGAATCGAACTTGTATGTAACGTGAGCGAGAAAGAGAGATTATCACAAAATAAACGTATGGAACAACTGACGGAGTTGTTTTTAGATATCTATATGTGCATAGATTTACCCATTTCATATTTTAGTTATCATAAACCATTGTTCCATTTTTTCAGAGTATAGAACCACCCTTGGTCGTTTCACAACTCCTCCACTCACAATATGTTAAATATCTTATATTCCAAATTTGGTGAAAATCGGTCGAGCCGTTTGCAAGAAAATTGCGTTTGAAGTGAGAAACATTATTTATAAACATTAATATTTTATGAACAAATTGATTTCCGATATGGTAAATCACTAAATATGTCCATGAATATTTAATAAACAATCCCTGAAAATTTGAAAGCATTTGGATTATTAGTTGCGGAGATATTGATGAAAATGTGAGAAGAGAACTAGTTCGTTTCGAATGAACTTGATTGACAGCAGCAGCAACAGCAGCAGCATTCACTGCACGCACCGAAGAAAGTGTGAGTAATAACGATCTACCCCACTAACGAACACACAATGCAGAAAGTAAACAACGCAACAATGGACTTCAAATAGAATAGGGAAGATGCAGTAACAAGTAAACAGTTGCAAAGTAAACAGACGAACAATGGGATTGGAATGCGAGGAATGCAAACAGCAATTACGTTACTTTGATACATTTTAACTTATTATGTAACAGGTGCATTTTACCCCTTCAATGTAAATTCCAATAAGAAATGTTTTTCATCATATCTCAAGAACTATTTGACCGATTTTGATGATTAAAAAAGCATTTTAAAGAGCATGATTTCAGCTTTCGCTTGTATCAATTAGATTTTTCAAAACACTCTGTTCTTGCTTTGTAGTTATAAAAACAAATTGAATTTCGTATAACACCAACGGTGCATTTTCTTCATTCATAAAATTGTTCAAGTTGTGTTCAAGATATAGTATTGTATTATGTGTTGTGTACAGCAACCAGTCATACTTGCAATAGTAAAGTTTATGCTTCAATCTTTTAACTGCTGAAACATTCAAAATAACAAAGTCAGCAAAGATTCACTAGTAAATAATTGAAGCTGTTTCATGGTAATTTATTATTTATCCTTGTAATACACTCCGAGATCTATTTTAGAGTTATAATCGCATTAATTTTGTTCAATTAGAATTAACAGCATAAAATATTGATTTTTTATATTAGGTTTGCATACAAACATTGAAAAGCGACTGGATCTCATTCAACTGTAGTATTTGGGCATCCTTCAGTTATGAAAACCGCATTTTAAAACATATTCATAGCCAGTTTGTATTTCATATTTTGCATGCGCTATATAGTTGTACTGAAATTGTCATCAATTCTCATCAATTATCAAATGAGTAATTAATCAATTTCAGTCAATGAACAGCCGACATAAAACAGTTTGTAATTCTTACTTGTTTTATATTGAACAATTTTATTTAATTTGATACTCATATGATTTACCATTTGCACAGCTTTAAGCTCAACAAACACACTCAGCCAACAGATTTTAGTCCACCTTTATTTGAATAAGAAGCAATCGTGCGCAGTAATTCAGCAAAAATTGTAATCGCATTTCAGCAGCATAATATGCGCATTGTTTTCTTACACCTATATTTCGCTGAAACCATTCAAAAACCTCAAGAATCTTGGGTGTAGCGCGTGAAATGGTAATTGTACTTAATGAATACAAAGATAATTCACTTAGGATATAGAAGTTTAAGCTAGTATCACTTGAAATTATGAACTTAGAGCAAACAACAGAACGAAGGACTAAAACGAGCGTTGGTTACCAGGAAAAGCCTCTACATGCAGAATATGCATACATATGCAATTGTATCGATACACAAATGCACCTTTCAGTCCTTAATCAACAATCTAAGAATTAACTATACAATTGTTGAACGGTGTTTCCTGATCTTACCACTAATCGAAATTATTTAACTTATGAAGACTACATCGCATAATGTCATCGTCAGCATTAATTGTTATTTTTAGTTAATAACTAAAGACTAGAAAATGATCCCAGCTGGTTTTTCGCTTAATTAAAATGAAGGAACCTTAATAATATATAAAAGAATTCGCACCTACTCTCTCCTACATTCCAAATAATTCGTTAACTAATATTCAACAAAATCTCACAATTCGAAAATGAATCGAAACATTAATAAAAAATATACAAATAGAATACAATATTTACATTTTCTATGCACGTAGAACGCACATTTTTAGATAGTCCTGATATTCGTACCAAAAATATACACGTGTCAACCATGTGTTTTCTCTTTGAATGCAAATAAATTCGCGCGCAATTAAATTAATTTATAAGGTACAAACATTGCATTGTCAGCCATGTAATAAATTAAATAACTAAAGAACAAATTACTTAAATAAGCTTATCTCCCACGCGATAGTAGCTGATAATTATAAAGATAATTATTTCTGGTTGGAAATAGTTTAGAGTTGGTTTTCTAGAAGAATTATTCAATCACCGCCATTAAATTTTAGTTGTACAACTATTTTCTTATGTTTGATGCCTATTTTTATAACGTTAATCTCTGTTATATTAAATTAAGCTATTTCCTCTATCATTTCTTTATCGCCGAGGTGCTAATTTGCATTTTGTTCTTATCTGCTCGTAAATTTTTGCAGGCTTGGCTGTTGAACGAGCGCGGTTATCAACGAGTTGATTGTTTAGAACGTACGGAATATTTGGGGTAGAAGAATACAAGTTGACTTGCATTTACCAAAATCTGTGACGTGTTCTGTGGGGGCAAGTTATGGTAATTTGTTTTTTTTGGTAAAATTGTAAAGAGGCTTTGTTAGTAGTTAAATTAAATTTCGTCGCTAAGGTCGATTTATGTGGGACATATAACTGAAAGTCAAAAACCATTATACCATGATAGTAATAAATTTTAAACGAAATGCTTACCTTTTAAAATATAATCGGTTAAAAGTGTTGGTACTGTTGGGCTATCTTCATTAATCGCTTTCAGAACTAAAACATAGCAATTAATAATTGGTGGGAACTTGCAGATATTCAAACTTACTCTTAATTAGAACTTGTAGCGTTGGATTATTCGGAGGACCACTATCAAGATGATATGGAATGACTGTCGTTAAGTACTAGAACAATAGATAATTATAATAAATATGATGTATTTTGCTAATTGTTGTTTTACTTTGGGATCCAATCCGTTGGCGGCTGGTCTGGGCGAATTGTTCTTGCTGCGCTTCTTTTCCACATGGTATTGTCGTCGCTTGTTTTGGACGGCGAGCAGCAAAGAGATAAACGTATTCTTCAGCTCTTTTTCGTACTCGAGTTCGTCACGCAACGCCAGCTCAGAGATTAACGTCTCAGAGAACTCTCGAATCAATACCTCTAATTCCATGAACAGCTCGTTTAATTGGGACAAGCTTAAGTCTCTCAACTCTACAAATGAATATCAACAGATTCATTAGTATCATTTCTGAATGCTTAGCATCAATTGGAATTTGCTTACTGTCTTCGTAGAGAGGCGTGCTGAGCACTTCCTTCGCCTTCTCCAAAGTTTCATTGGTGTCCAGGTAGGAATCTCGCGAATCTGGAGTGCGATCGAGAGAATCCAAGGAATCTTCCTGCATAATATCATCGATCTCCTGGATGACTTCATCAGCAGTCTTGAGCGGCTCGGTATCCTGGTGCAGACCTCCAAGAATGAGAGCATGCATGTCGAGATCGCTGGCGACTGCTTCATCTTCCGAGCTCAATTCCAACTCATCGTCCGGTGTCAACGGTTCCTGCGGGATCATCACAAAATTAATGGGCAAAATCGGTTGCTTTGTTCGCAGCACTTGAGCCAATTAAGGCAAATGCCAGAGCAATTATGCGCACATATTTAGTTAATTAATTTCGTTGGTGGCATTACTCACTTTGTTCTCGTTCAAATTCAGCGCTGGCATGTGCATTTTTCGGGCGTATGATTTGGACCAATCTATGGGCAGAATGTTTCCAAAGTTTCCAGTAATTGTCCACCACATCCTGCAATAAACGATCATGTTTAGTAGTACTATCAACAATTAACGCAGAAACTTATAAGTTAGTTTCAATAGTTTTCACTTGCTGGTATCAACTTTCTTTTTACTTCGCTTGCAATAACTTGAAGCGCATCTTTAAAAGCAATTAAAGACTGCAATCAAGCATCTATTAACTCCAATCATTTCTAGGCGCATCTGGGTAAAAATCCGTCATATGTAAACGGCCGAATTGCGCAATTTGCGAAGCTATCCATCTGTGTAAACACATCTGAGACGCTTCTAATGAATAAAACATTCACAAGCCGCAATGACATAACGCATTTAATGCTGAAATATTGGATGTGCTTCAAGAATTGCGCGCGTTAAAGAGCCCATATATTAATGTGGCCTTGTTCACCAACCGTTTTATTTGTTGATATTCAAGTGTTGGCGTTTTTGATGCAATAGTCCAGTGTGGACTTATTTACTAATCTGTTTCCAATTTGTTAAATGTTGTTTTGGAATCATATATTTGAATAGATCGTTCTCTTCTCAGGAAATTCAAAGTGAAAGTTTTGTTTGCATGCAATGCAAACACCGGAAAGGAGAGCATTTTATAATTTTATAATCGCAACAAAACGCCGGGATGCTATTTTGTTCGCTATTACATTGCGCGTATAAACAAAGCAAAGACCTTCAACGTTCCAAGTAGCTGTTGAATGACGATAATCCGCTTAGAGTTTTTAGACCATCTGCCAGCTCTCAGAATGCATAGAAGACGGATCAGAAGTAATATTTTACAGAAGTTGTACAATGTGCCCGCCCTTTTTCTCTGTGGAAAGTCTCCAGCAACTTTGGTCACAGTTGAACAAATAAAACATTTAAAAATCACGCAGAAAAACTTAAGACATATTTTATGTTTGATGGCTGAGTTAATGGATGGATATTGTTGAAGTTGTTGTCATAAGAAATGTAGGAAAGGCGGCCACATGTTTGGTTTCGTTTTTGGCGATACGACGTCGTTAAAAATGCAAGCAAGTCTCAACTCGAATTAAATAAGGTGACGATTATTTGCGGTGGTCGAATATGGATATGGATATCGTTACCAAATTTATTTGCCTGCCAGCTCAGACACGTTATTCATGCAATTGCTCGGCTGTGGAAATTTTACGCACTCGATATATAAACAAATCAACTTCAACGATTAAAATAACTGTATGTGTACGTAATGAAAATTATAAAATACATAACGGTTGCTGTATTAGGGCCTGTTCAATATGCATGAATGGTCTGAATCATTTCATACAGGCTGGAGCATCAATTGGAAAATGTAAATTTCAGAAGAAATTTGTGGTTTGAATCATTCCCACAGCGAAATTAATTGACTAAATTTATTCTATTGTATCATCCATAAATGAGCTCAATGAAATTTCCACGTTTTCGGATGATTAGATCACTTTTAAAACCCTGAAAATGATTCTAAACAAGAAAGCGAATTTCAATTATATAAATCTCTTGATTATGTTAATTATAAAGTGCAATGCGTGTAATTTATTTTTAATGAACGCTTTCAATAAAAATCTTTGCGCACTTTCTTCGATGGTATTGAACTTATTAAATATCAAAACTGGTTTTGGCCAAAACGATATAAAAATATAAAAATTTCAACATAAAAATTCAATTTACTTTTAACATCTCTATGAACAAACATGGCCTAAAATCCCTAAAGAAATTCCTCACCTTGAAAATGTATTTTATCAGCAGGTAGTCACATAACATTAACAGAAAGACTCGAAAATTCGATTTGAAAAGAAAACGAACCGTAAAATTCCATAAAGAAAATCAGAGTCTTCTTCTCGCCCATAAATTCCATCCTGAACTTCATCTTATTGTATTCACCCGGGATGCCTCGACTCTTCTTCGTGCTCATCGTCAAAATTTAACTTTGATGCACCTGTCCAAATCGTTTTGTGAGCAAACGCATGGACGTGAACAAAGGCACTGTGGTTAAGAAACTTAACAAGACAGTTCTTCGTTCGGTTATCTTACTTTACGGTCTCGCAGGAGTTCTTTTACTGTTTGTGAACTGTATTATGCATGTACATGCAGCACACGAAGATGCATTTATTTACGAATGCGTTTAAGACCTACAATTTCCAGATTAAAATCTTCCGGTCTTTTGTTCGGCGATAAACAACCATGGTAAAAGGCATGAAATTGTCCTGAGAAGGAAGATTACACACGTCATGCTGTTGTTTTCGGTAATTTTAAACGCTTCGCTAATGTAAAAGTACCACTAATTATGTAATCATTGCATTGTTTAAATGTTTCATATAAATTCACTAAAAACTCTGAAGTGAAGCAAGGCATGAAAATATTTCTGAGAATAAGAAATTTCGTTTATGACCACTTTTCGTACATAAATCGTGTGCAGTTTTCTTCAAGCACACGCCAAATATTGTTATTACAGGCCATTAAAGCTGCAGTAAAGCGAGCAAATCGATACAGAAAAATCCCATTGGAACCAAGCCCTATTTCGTACAGGTTCTTGGCTGACATACGATAAAAAATTTTAATAAAAGACCATCAGCACTTCACCGATCGAGACACCAGACAACAAGATTGGATGGTACTCAAGATACTCGAGTTACTTATACGTCTCTTCGATTTTCATCTCGTCGTCGCTGAGATCAACTGCAAAACCTCTCATTTCGCAAAACCGATCAGTGCGGGCTCTTTCAACTCTCACTGTTGATCGCAAGCGAAAGAGCGGCCAGCAAACAGGTTTGTTTCAGCATCCGACCTGCAAATGCCCAACAAGCCATCCTCCAAGCCCAACTCAAGCAAGAAGAACCAACTTCCACACCAAGTCATGCTTTCTCGATAACGTTCACAACATCGAATCGTCGTTCTCTCAGGTAAAGGTAGCAGACATAACACCAGACGAGGAGTTGTTGTTTTGCAGAAAATGTTGCTCTCGGTCAGATTACCACATACACAACTTGCGAGTTGCAATTCAACGAGGATAGCTTATAGCTGGGAGCAAAATGATCGAATGAAGAAACAAGCAGCAGAGTATTGCACTTGGAAGTTCAATGCGCTTCAATAATTGGTGTTTATTAGCCAATAATTCAATGCAACTGCTGTGCCATTATTGGCCTGGAAGTAATACGCAATGCGAGGAATAAATTAGATAGATTTGTTTTGTTTACGCCGTATTTCCCCATCGCCGTCTTTTCCAACCACGTGTCGACTGGGAATCCCAGATATGGGGAAAAAACCCACCAGAATAAAGTTGCACCCTGACGTCACAGGAATTCCCAA
>JARJDZ010005695.1:0-20933 GCA_030264555.1 Aleochara sp. GC000083
GGGTCCTAAAAATGCAAAATTTTCGCTTTTTTTCGCGTCTTTAACTGCGTATAACTTTTGAACCGATGGACCAAATAAACTAAAATTGGAACCAAATTGTAGGTCTCGATGAGTACTTTCCAAAAATTTATGGGTTTATGCCCTTTTGGGTATGGGGAGAACAGAAATCGCATTCGAAGAAAAAATTTGAAAAAAAAGTTTGTAGCGATAAAAACGATACGAAATTCTTAAAATCGCTCGAGTTTTCAAAATTTTTCATATCTCTGGAACTATTGGGCCGATTTGGCTGATTCAAACGGCATTTATAGTATTTTGACGAAAAAATAACATTGGTCATGATCCCAAATCTGTCCGGGACCCGGAAATACCCGAACCAGAAAAATGGGGTCCTAAAAATGCAAAATTTTCGCTTTTTTTCGCGTTTTTAACTGCGTATAACTTTTGAACCGTTGGACCAAATAAACTAAAAGTGGAACCAAATTGTAGGTCTCGATGAGTACTTTCCAAAAATTTATGGGTTCATGCTCTTTTGGTTATGGGGAGAACAGAAATCGCATTCGAAGGAAAAAATTGAAAAAAAAGTTTGTAGCGATAAAAACGATACGAAATTCTTAAAATCGCTCGAGTTTTCAAAATTTTTGATATCTCTGGAACTATACGGCCGATTTGGATGATTCAAACGGCATTTATAGTATTTTGACGAAAAAATAACATTGGTCATGGTCCCGAATCTCTTCGGGATTTCGAAATACCCGAACTAGGAAAATGGGGTCCTAAAATGCAAAATTTTCCCTTTTTTCGTTCAGTTACCTGCATATAACTTTCAAACGGTTGGACCGAATCTTACAAATATCTAGATACGCTAAATAGGCGGAATTGTTTATATTTCACCGTAAGACAGATAGAGTAGGAATTAATTGGCACTTAAGATTAGTATTCGCTCACTTTTCGAGCTGCTTAATGTTTACTTCACAACTGACGCTGTGTTGTGTTTCTTCTTCAATACTTAGGACCGATGCTTGTAACCTTCATGGGGCGGTGAAATAAAGTTCCTTATTACTTCCAGCCACCCCCGGTCGGTCCAGCCCCTTCCAGCTGCCGCACCCGGCGGAGGCGGCAATGGCAGGAATCATGAACTTCCACCGTACACACTTGTTTATATTGAGATACTTTGTTTGCTTCTTTGTGTGCGGCTGGCAGCGTGGATGCTCTGTTATTGACTCAATGATTGCCTCCGTTGCTATTGATTCCGTTTCGCTTTCGCAGGCATCTAATGCCGCCCCCGTAATGAACTGCACAGCTTCAGATTGATCGACGTGCGCTTTATGTGCGAAGATCAAATGGGACATATTTATGAGAGCAATAAGTGGAATAGAGTTCCCCTGAAGAATTTTGGACGCCCCAGGTTTTTGGGACTTCCTAGAAAAGTACGATGGAAAAGTAATTGCTACGGAATAGTTTTTCCTGTTTTGGCAACAAAAAGTTCAGTCAACTGTCTTGTTGTTTGTTAATATAAAATAATTGATTTGGAAATTTTTTGTGATATATTGTAAAGCAGAAGTGTTAATAATTTTTTTGAGTAGGAAAAATTAGATTAGAAATTTATATAGATCCACAGACAGCGTTATAATGAACAAGAAATTTCAATTAATTTTAATCAAAAAAGCATCTTTCAAGTTTCACTCGTCAAATAACTTAACTCGTATCGCCGCCCGCCTCCCTCATAAAACATTGTTCCAAGACAATAAGTTTATTGTGTTTCTTTAGGCAGCGACTAATTACTCATGTTAATTAATTAAAAATTGTTTTCCACCCTCAACGCTTTGATTTCTTTGCCCCGGAATTGTTTTTCGTCCTCTGCGTCCTACGTTGGCGGCGTTGGCGGCGGCGTTCCGAATCGTTCTTCACTGTTCTTCGCTTATCTTCCCCTGGCATTTTGTACTCGCACTTGCGAACATCTTCCATTCTGGTACAGCTTAGCTTCATCGTGGGCGGCATGCATCCGCCTTCCATTATTTCACTTCCTAGCCGCCCCCGCTGCTTCTTCATATCGCTGCTTTGCAATCATTTATCTTACTTCTTACCCGGCTCCAACTGCACATTTTTGTGTCTTTGTCTTCGCCGCCCCCGGAATGAGTTATATCGCAAATTTTAAAATGCGCTTTATAATACATATGGCACGTCATCATCATCATCATCATCGCCATAACGATGATCATCGCATCTTAGCCGCGATTCGCGTGCGGAATACAATCGAGAAGCGCTAATATAGACGTGCAGACGGGCGGCAAAAAGCAAGAGGTGGCTGGATGGGGGCGGCTGGAGGCAGGGGGCATGGGGGCTGTCTGTCTTGTTGCATGAATGAACTATTATACTGACGTTGGTGTTCGCGTTCGCGTTCGCTATTCATGTCGACGCGCGATTTATACGCGAGCTCTCGCGCCATTATTATATGTGTGATGCCGCCCCCGGATGAATGTGGATACGAATTGCGCATACTTAGCCTTGCCCCGAGTCGGGGGGCGGCCTTATGCAACATTACTTACATTAGCATTATGTGGAGTTAGTGCGAAGTGTGAGATGATGTGGATGCTGATGGCGGAGGCGCCGGCCGAAAAGGGGGCAGTGGGCTGTGTGTGTGCGGGGGTGGCATCATTATACGCTTAACGTCGTCGCACCGGCAAATTGTAATTGTGATGCATTGCGATTGCGAATAAGCGGACCTAGTACCCTTATTACAACCCCCATGAAGGCATTTGTTCTTGTATTAGATATGTTGCATGATGCATAATTAACAGGGCGGGCACGGGTTGGGCACTTCACTTCTTAGATGTGGATCTATGAGGCGGCGGTGACACAAATAGGTGTTAAATTCAGTTTACTATCATGTCAGTTGACATTTTATATGACGTATTTGATTAGACCTAGAAATGACTATAAATTATGCATTATTTTGTCAATTTTGAGATTTTCCAGATATGCTCTTATTTAATACATATCAGAATTATTAATCACATGATTTCATTCTGAACACAATACTTTGATAAAATTGATATATGCATTTAAATTGCAAAGTTCTAAAATTCTAATAGATCTTCAAAATTATGCAATTTTGTTTCAATATGAAAACAGACTGCAACTTTGAATTAAAATATTTAATGAATGAATCAACTAATGGTTTCATATTTTGTATTTTCTAAAACGTAACTTCCTCATCTTTCATCTAACATATACATAAAATATGTACACTTAAATTTTCCTAGTGAAAATTAAATATTTGCAAATATTGTCCTACATATTGTTTGCATGCGTTGTGAAACAACACAATAGAATTTAACAGCGATGGAAGACGACCAAAGTCGTAAACGTCGCGAATAAACGACGATTATAACCAACGTAAAGTTTTATTGCGGAATTTCAGCCTCCAGCCAGCATCCACTTAACCTCGCACAAAATTAAACGAAAACGAAGTAATGAAAGTAAAAGTATGGCAAGCGCAGTGAATGGGAAATTTTAGATATCCGACCTCTGAGGACGAAATTGTTTGCGAAACATTTTCTGCAAGAAATTTTACTAATTCCACGACGAGGAAATTTAAATTGTTAACAAATTTAAATTTCATTAAGTCCCCAACTCATCCTGTATGCAGGAACTCGGTAAGATTCACTTCATAAAAATTTCAATTTTCTTTCAATCTACAAACTGAACGAAATAATTTCCAATCTGCTTTGTGGATGCTTCTTCATTTAATATTGATATAAAGAGCTGCAGAGCCGTACTCTTCGAGGCCACGAAGAACTGATATTTCTAATGAGAAAATGATTTCGTAAAGGATTAACATTAAATAGGTTTGCGATAAATTTCGTAAATTGGTTTTCATTCATCAACAGCCAGCCCAACGGTTGCAAGCCCGCTGATAAAATGGCAGAATGCTGGCAAAAAGAAACGGCAAAATGGGTGGTACGTACAAACAGTTATGGGGTAAATTGAATTTCTACCATCCCGTATAGACACTCGACATGCGCGCCTGGAAATTCCTTCAGCGAGCGAAAAAAGGACAATGTTCCGCGCGGTTGGGCACAGGTTTTATACTTTCCTTTGTTGCGCTAACTGATGTACATGTTATCCTTTAATATTTTCCACGACGGTGGCTGTTCCTGTGGCGGCGCATCCATTCTTCAGCCCTCTGGAACATCCTTCAATTCTGTACGCCTTTCATTATTATACGAACCGAGTTGCGCCCTTCTTTCGCCCGTCGTTTTCTTCAGCGCGGTGAATTCAATGAATTTCTTTAATAACGCCGAAATATAATAATTTCACACTCAGGATTTGTAGGTCACTTTTTGGCCAACAAGAAATGTAAAGTACATTATCAAGTTGAGGTATTCAGGGCAATTACTTAGAATAATTGTTTATTGGAGGACAATGCGCCAAATTGACCATGATGTCTGAATGGATGGAGTTTGCAAGCGGGCAGGACGACAAACGAGAATCGTGGCTCTTTGGCGAAAACTCCCACGAATATAGACATTGGCGTTGTCGATGCCCGAATTATACTTCCAAATCAGTTTCAAGAGGCTTGCCCGAAGGGGGTGGTTGAACCGTTGGGCCCGCCCGGGTTCGATCTACATATACCCAGCTACAATTTCAAATTGGCGGAGGCGCCGGTCAGAAATTCCAGAATAATCTACAAATTCATTTCTACTCAAGTTTTTGGCAATCTAGAAATTAGTATTTTGATAAATTTTATTGACACCTCACGAAATAATGTTAATTGAATATTCAGACAAATAGATTATGACCTTTTGTTGAGAAACCACTTGGTAGAATTGGTTTTTAATGGGAAAGTGCTCCAGTCAGAGTTATCTAGCATCTAGGCTTTTAAACGAGGACATACGAGCAACCGGGAGAACCCTGGATATATCGGGAATGGAGTTCGCACAAATGCCCAACGCAATCCTGATAAATATTCAGAACTATTAATGACATTCGATGTATTTGCACACATAGTTATCAAAATAGATTCGTCCAAATTGAACGTTAGCAAAACAACCGAGCAAAAAAGACAAATTTTATCGGAAATTATTTGAACGGTTTCGTTTGCATTATGGGACACTCAAAATATTTGCTTTCAACTAAAATTAATGATGTTTCAACTGACTGCTTAATTATTCAACAGCAAAAACGTCGAGAATACCAGCGTAAAATTGATAAGACTTTCTTGTGTTTGATTAGAATATGATTCTATTAACAAGATGTTTTAAGAAGTTTTGAGCTGACTTTGCAGTGAGTTTGTATGTTTGGTCGGAAAACAATTTTTCAAAGCAATTTTTCTTCTTACAACAAAATAAACCACACATATAAATTAAAATTTCCGTCAAGTTTTGATGTTGTTGAAGATGGCACCCAAGGGAATGTAAATGTTGTTCTTATACCGCGCTCATACCATTTTTATTTGAATTTTTCCGCTTTCCGGTTGCCTCCTTTTTGTACCTCGTAACATTTACGACACTTCCGGTTGTGCGGTTGGCGGCAGAGAGTACATTAACTTTCCAGGAGTCGGTTAGTAGACAAGCACCGCACGATATCATCAATGATGGCAATTTCAATAAAATTAGAAACAATTATTATGCTAGTTCCAGCAGGCTGCATGCAGAAGAACCCAGATGTAAATGCGATACAGATGTGATAACGAACTAAATAAGTTTTCCCGGCGAACTCGTCGCAATGAGATCGTTTAGTTCCATTAGCAAAGAACACTAAGTATGTGCACTACATGCTAGGTGCGTTTCATTCTGCTAGGAGAAATGAAACTTTTTACTCCTTCGTTAATTCCGTTCGTGTGAAGTTCGTTCAAGCAGCGACTATGAATGAATGCAAATATTTTATTGTCATGTGAATGATGTTAACATAATTTCATATTTGCAATTCATACAGTGAGCGAATGTGTTTAATGGGTGTGTGCAATGCGGAGACACATTGTTCATGATGGATTATTTCGATTCATTATTCAATACAGTACTCGTGTACTCATTAGCGCTGCCACAATTTCCAACCGTTCTGCTTCATATTTCTGCGGAAGATGAATTTACTTCATGCTACAGTAATTTCTAGTTACGAGTTTGGTTACTCGATAAATTCAACTATAAATTTCGCGCGTGAACAAAAAGAAAAGAAGCAAGTGTAACTGCATCTGCTATATTTGCTGCACTAGGCTAATAGTTGTTTGCATTTCCGGTGTATGCAAGTACTCAGTTGCAAGGACAATTTTAGCAATGCCCTTTGTAACACGTATGTCTCTTATATCTAATATCACATGCGTCTATGTTTACCATCTGTATGCATTAGCTCTATAGATTTAAGCCCACATTCAGTTCACATTTACGATGGAATTACTGTCTGTTTAATGACACAGAAGCTCTCATTAAGGATCTTGTCCTAATAAGAGCTTTCGATCAGAGTGTACATTGCTTTCATAAAAAAATATTGAGATGTATGTAATTGCAAGATTTGTTGTTATTGGGCTAATCATTGAAAATTAAGGAGATTTGTTATATCAAATAGCATTTTTGAATTTTACCAACATTGTTTATTTTTGTAATAAAACATCATTTTACCTGCCTTTATGTATTTTTTCAAGAAGATTACTTATCCTGACATCATTCCTATTATCCTATAACCATCATATCATATTATACTTGAGCTACTTTTAAACAAGGATTTTTGTAATATTTTCTTCCATAATATGAAAAATTGAATAATCTCATTATCCTTGATGTGACAACATTTTAAAGAGTTGTTTTATTTCCTATATACATTATTTTTATGTTTTTCTGATTTTATAATTTGAATTATTTTCTGCAATGTGAATTTCTTATAAATTATTTATGAATGTTTTTGTGCGAAATATTTTAATATTTAATCTGAAATCCTTTATTTGATGGATATTCAAATATTATTCCCATCTTCAGCTATTTTTACATTAAATGTTCCTCCATTTCCAACCTTAAATTTTCCTTTCTTATTTTACATATTGGATTATATTTCGAGGAATCGTTTAAAGGATATTGCTATATAGAATCGTGTATCAGCTATCAATCAATTTTTTCTGAGAATCTCTATGTGAAATTTCCTATTCATTTTTCACAAATCATGATAAAATCACAAATTTTTCGATAATGTATTAAAAGCCTGGCTATTCTCGAAAATAATTACGTTTTTTAGATTTTCTGCAATATCATCATGGTTTCATCGGGCAATCTTCCGAAAGGCCCAATGAATTATACGCCACCTTTTTCAAGCTTTATCCTTCAGAAGCATCTTAAAATATCCTTTTTCTCTTCCGGTCTGCTTGAGGCCCTGCCTTGGCTTATCCCACTCATTCAGCAATGCCACCATCATCTTTCTGATTTTCATCCACGTCAGCCGCCTGCTCGACGCATCCTGCTCATCCCTTCGGACGTTTCCTGTATGGATACGCTCCTCGAAGTGGACCAAATCATTCGGTGCGCGTATTGATCGATTGCGAAATGTTTCACATTGAAAAAAAACGCAGTTTTTTGTTCCATAAGTATGGCATATTGTCAAGTTTACATGAGGGGCTCGATAAATATCGCCACAATGCGATTAGAAACCGTTTTCCGAGCGAGGAAAGAGGGAAAATGCCTCAAGCGTCGAGGAGCACACCATGGTAATGGGCGCGAATAGAAAACGAATCCTACACGAAGCAACCGGAGGAAACTTGTGAAGGTCTTAGTGCGGTTCGAGGATCCAAAAATCCAACCGGCACAGTTGCGCGCAAAGTATGAAAGTAAGCTTAATCTCTGTGAAAGCCCTGCTTTATTCTTGCATCGGGCGAAATCAACGAACGGGCCCGGAGATAAAGAGGACGAGCTTTCGTGGGGTGAAATGTTGCGTCGATGGTTTGAAGGATCGTTTGATTGCTGCGCCCTCTTCACGCGTATGTGAAGCACGCGGAATTTATCCTGTTGGGTGTTTTTGTATTCCACCCCCATCAGGCTTCATAGATCTTGATAAGTGATAGTAGAGTGAAACCAATAAACAAGATTATTCCAGTAGAACACCTTCATTTATGAAAATATCCTGTTAGATTTAATATGATCTCGATCGATTGAAAAATGATTCTCTTCTTTGGAAAATTAAGAGAGCTAATTAAAAGTTTTTATGAATTTACTCAAGTGTTAAATTAAAATGTTACCAAATTATATTGGTAACTTTCAAGAAACGTAGAAAGGGAAGAAATTTCAAGTATTCTTGGTCCTAATTTAAAGCGTCTTCATTTTTGTTGAAAAAGGATTCAGTTGAAATGTTTTGAATCGATTTGTTAGTCAACTCCAGAAGATCGAAACCTCTTCATCGATGTTATTGAGGTGGGTGGTTTACCACAAGCAACTTCATAGTGAGTTGTTAGCGTTTACGTTCTTGTTTCCTGCATGTTTCGTTTCACATCAATTCAGTTTAGTTTGAACGTCGAGCCAAAATGAATATTCTTGTGTTTACGTTATGCCCGAACATTTTCAAGAATCGTTCACCACGCCTCATAATTAGGCTATCAATCAAAAAGTTTTCGATTATACCCTATACTTCAAGACTAACATTACAAAATTTTCCTGGAATTTACCAAAAATTTGGAAATTTCACCTTCAAACCTATTTTTTTTAAGTTTTCAAAATCCTACCTTGAAAATTCTTGAAGAAAATCCTCGAAGAAGATATTGAATGCAGTCCAAAATCATCTGAAATAAAACAAATAACGTATTAAGGATAATTAAAATTAAAACCCTTATAATTGGTATAAAAGTTGGTGTTATCATTTTCCCCAGAGTACAATAATTTGATAGAAGAATATTCTTGAGTCGACACAAATGCAATTATTTATTGATGCTGGGACTCAATAGCAAGTTGGCGCACGAGGAGAAAATGAAATTATTTATGTTTAATAACATCAGCGGCAGATAATTCCCCAGCCGCTACTCATCCTTCCCGGCCATCGAGGCTAGGAAGGAATTCACTTCCGGTACACGTAGAACGCGAGGAGTTAAGCCCTAAAAGAGTTAAGTAAATTGTGAGCAAACGAGGTTGGGGTCCTTGCACGTCCTGCGATGTCGTCGCCAACGATGGCGCTCTGCATGTGCAACCAACAACTTCCTGGACTTTTCAGGACAATTCCCCGGCGAACAAATCAAACTTGTTCTTTGTTTTAGCACCGTGAGACGTGACGCCAAAAAATTATGAAATGAAATTTCTTCTTGTTTCCTGAAGTCATAATGAAAAATATTTTTATCGGCGAATTCTTTGTCCTGCGAAGATGATGATTGAGGAATTTAAGTGGGAAAGTTGAATGTTGCGAAACGCGAATGAATAATTAATGAATAATGAATGCGCACATTTTTATCCCGAGACGAAAATTTGCGCGGACATCATCGTCGACCAAGTTGCAAAAGTTTCTTCCATTCGTTCACCGAATTTCTACTCTTCGAGCATTTTTGTCCTTCTGGTAAATCTTCGGTGCACGTTTTTTCGCGTGTGCCTCTTCCGCTTCAATGTCGACCAACGGGAAAGTATGAAAAATGATTCTATTTTCATTATGTTTCATTTTTCAGACTGCTAATAAATATTAATTTGTGTGAAGTCCTCGGACTTTTATCCTGATGGAAATATCTGTCATATTTCTTCACATTCGAGGATAGCATCATTCTTATCTGCGATGCGAAAGTGTGCGAATCATTGGAGATCTTTACGGCTGCAAGAGTTATTATTTTTTATTATAATTGCTCAACAGTAAAATGGTTTTCTTTCGTATTTTACGCGCGACTTGCTGGGCAAAATGATAAGAAGCGATTCCTATACCTTTTTTGAAGGCGCCATTTCGGTCCTGAAGTACGGACAACAAAGACAATACAGAATGGGAATACGGGGCAATAAAGCGAAATAATTTCGGTTGAAACAAAAACGCGAAATTCGTATACACTGCGGAAACGAAAATAAGTGGGAGGCGGCTGGACTAAATGCTTTTATGCCGTCCCCGATTCATTCTCAGTTTTAATAACCAGGCGATAAATCCTGCAGGCTGGAAGCGCGAACTTTACTTCTAATTTCCGCCATCCAAAGAGATTCACATATTTTAATGATCTTTATTATCAAGCATTAAGGGACGAAGTCGAAATTTTGAGCATCACATAAAATCTGCATTTTTGGTTGGGACATGTAATAATTATCATTTAACCTGTGCCGAAGTTCTGCATCACATGTGGATGTGGGTGGGACTGTGGAGGGCATTTGTGGCGGTGAAATCTTTTATTTCCGCCGTTAGGTTTGGACTTTTTTATGGGTCCAAGGGTGCGGCTACTCATGGATGCCGTTATGCCATCCTAATGGCAGCTCGAGGGTCTCCCAGTTCGAATCGCTTTTTTATTGAGTCACAGCGACTCCGAGTCCTTCTTCCCGACTCCCCGTTCTGAAGATTGCAGATTTCTGCGTCCGCCTCCGACCGAGATATCAGCGCGCGATCGAAATGGACGACCGTAAAGAAGATAAAATGATTTTGGGATTTCAGCCAAAACAAATTCATTTACGAAGGCGAAGTAAATATAAATCCTTCGATACGAATTATCGGCGCGATAAAACTGATAGGAACTCGTCCTGCCCATTAAATTCATTGGAATAGAAAAATTATTTTTAAAGTTTTCTCATTACAATTGTAGGTGAAAACTTTTGAAAACTTATAAGAGATTCGATTTCGTTATGAATTATAACTTCCATGCGGACAATATTTTCATCGGACTCTGCAATTTGTGAACAGCCCGTTGATTTATAGTGAACGTACCGGGGATTAACACAAAATTATCCTGAACGAGAGGGACGTCCGTCCCGATTATATCGACACGTTCGGTAATTCCGCACAGGATCGATCAACCGGAAACACTCCGTTTCGCTACTTTACAGCTCATTCGAGAAAGTCGCCATTTTCATCCTTTTTCTCCCTTACTGTAATTTTCTCAAAAATACTACTTCTTATCGAATAGTTACTTAATACAATAATAAAGGTGAATGTTTCTGACTTATTCCTTTACTTCTTCATATTAATTTGTTTTTGCCTCGAAAAGTCGAAATACAATTCTTGAGTCCTGGGTTATTTTCGCACGTCCCACGTCAAAACATCTCACATCACACAAACGCTTAAGAAACGTGTGCCATACTCAATTGAAACTTCTCTCTTTTGTTCTTTGTTCTTCGAGCCTGGATGAAGAAGAAGAAGAAGGGGGCTCGATGCGGGGGCACCAAAAGTTTAATTAAACTGTCTGTCATATGAAGTTTCCTGCGAGTTGGATTTATTGATGGATTTCACTTTCACTTCATTCCGGCACGTTCTTATGTGCAATTCGATAATTATTTTGTTTATGTCCCAGAAACATTCCTGGCGTTTTTCATGTCAATTTCGCAGGCAATTTGCATATTTTAACTTTCAAAGAATTTGCAGAAATGTGCAGAAATGCTTTCGTACGTTAATTACTACATTTTCTGGTGGTTTCCGCAATGGTTAAAGGATAATTTCTAGTTTTCCTTTTTACACTTCCGGTTCCTGTTCCCGTTCTGTGGTATTTTCTCTCATAAAAGATATCTTGGCTTGCGTTTTGTGTGATAGTTTATAGCTTTGATGTTGTAAATAATTTCTTAATTACCTTTGTCACTAGTATTATCCTGTTTTTGCGCTTTTATTGTTGTTTTCTTGTTTGGCTCGTAAAACCGAGGCTTTCGTCGATGGCACCAGAAAGGAAATTAATAAGGGACGTTATTAATTAATAATAATAATCAAAGGCCGACATGAAAATGATACCCAGCAGCTTTGTTCGGAGACGAAGGAGCTTAATTACAATTTGAATTATATATTCGAACAGAGAGTATCTTTTCGTTGCGCGTGGCGTATTTATCACGCAGGATCTTCCTTTATCCGATTCCGTTCCCATAACATTTTGCCCGAATCCTGGCTTGAATCCTTTCAAGTTTTTATCGAAACTTCGCCCAAGTTGTACCCAACTTCCAGCCAAAATATATCGTCACGCAAATTAATTAATCATTGCACCGCTTCCAGCTTAGGGCCGGATGTGCGACAAGATCCGGAATTGATAAAATATTTTCCGCCGAAATATTCCCTCTGCTATCACTTTCCCCCACTCCAGAGAATGAAATGATTCCTTTATCTTAATCCGCTGCACGCTCTTAGTATTTTATAATAAGGACTCGTCGCTTTCAGCTTGAAATCGGCTTTTTTCCCAAAATTCGCAGTCTTTAAAGTCCTTGGCAGTTGTTCTTTGCTCGCCGAGATAACAAACCGACGTCACCAGGAGTTGCTGGGAGACGATAGTAGATTTGCATATCATCGTTGCTCAGCATCGTCGTTGGCATTGTGATCCTGGGGTTCCAGGGGGGGCTGTTGTTGTCGTTGTCGTCGTTTTCGTCTTCGTTGTCGCCAGGACCATTGAGCTGGCATCGGGACGCAACGCTAGCGATAATGTTGTATTTATACACTCGACTCACGCACCTATTTAACATAGAAGCGGCTTTTTCGCCTCCACCTTGCGCAAGATGCTAAACACCATGTTTACTCGAATATAAAATTCCCTCGATTTGCGCTCGGGCCCAAACCAGCACTCGAAGCCATCCTCCGAGGGGTGTTATCACAATGGGCAAATATTTGCGCTGAAAAATTATCAAAAGCTCGCGAAAAGTCGACCCGAACTGCCTACACGTGCGCGTATGCAACAAGGACTCTATTGATCCGATTTTAATGATGTGGCAAATATGTCAATGGAGGTCCTTCCGGTGGACAACACCCTGTCGATCCGAAGGGATGTTTTCGTATTCAGAGGTACAGCTACACGTAATAAGCGACAAAACTTGGCGATCATCGAGGGGCTTTCAGCTGACTTTCGTCGGTTTTGGCCGGAGTTGTTGAGCTGCTGTCTGGAACAGGATCAAAGTTGGAATCGCAAGGTATGCGCGCGAAGGATTTCGGCCAAAGTGCTCGACTCGACGCAAAGCAGCCAGCAAAAAGGAAATGCATCATAAACATGCTCCCACGTCGATGTTGTTTGCCTTATAGGACGACTTCCTCGCGAAAAGCATACAGAGTCAACCTGTACGCTCGCCGAATTCGGTTCAATAATCCCGTACGAATCCGTCGCTTTGAAGTATTAAAATGACTCGATGGGATGGATGCACGACGTCAAGAAACCGTCTTCATTTGACGTCAAAGTCCATCTATTTTACATGTCATTGCGTCTCTGATTACACTTGTAAACTTTTCCATTCTTGCATCCTTATTCCGTCGTTTTTCTTATTTTTTGCCAGCCTCGTTCGTTTTTCAGCTTTTCCACGCGCCTTTGTGCGTGCAATATTCGTACCACCCATGAGGACGACGGACGAAAAGTGAAAGTGGCAATAAAATCAGGCTATGAGGTCTTTAGTGACGACGACGTCAGCGTCGACGGCGACGACCTCCTGCCTTGTGAACTCCTGAAGGATTGAAAAGCCCAGCGGGGCGGCTCCCGAATTCGGCATAGGTCTCCGAGTTCATTTGCGCCCCCTACGCAACCAAACGTCTTTGTCCGTCCGTCAAGAAGGTCGTTGTTGCTTGGATAGGCTTGGATGGGCCCCAAAACGAATTTCCTCAACCACTCCCATCACTCCTCTAACAAGCAGAAGGCTGGGAAGTAGTTTATGCAGATCAGCTTCATCCCCAAACGAGGAGGTGGCTGTCACTAGTCATAACATTACCGCAAAAAATCTTCTAGAAGGTTTTCTTTGATACAGAAAATCTCTTCTGAGGAAGCTGAGGAATGTTCCTGAAAGATGTCCACGGAAATTTTGGGAGATCAATCATGTTGAATGGATGGTCTCAGCCCACAATTATGTCCTCTAGTTAATTGGACAGACGAGCGGCTTTCGTGTTAAGATTGCGGGTTCGAGGAGTGACGGGCCAAATTGGATCAACATGTCAAAATAACGTCGAGTGGCTTCCCTAATTCATCCATACCTCAATATCGAAGCGTGCCATTCGTATCTGGCAACCGCAGCAATCTTCGTCCATTACCATTTTGCAAATATCGCTTCGGTGTCGTTTTGTCACCCGTCCACCCCCCGAATGGCGGTAACCCATCGTACCAACCCTCGGCACCTTTATGACCTCCGCGAATGGTCCATTGAGAGCGGCGCGTCTGGCTCGTAGACCTTCGAAAGTGAATATTTGAAATCTGCAAATCGATGCAATTCCCCTAAAGCGGGGGCGGCTGATGGTCCTTGCTGACGGTGTTCGGGGGCGCCATTGCGCCCCATCCATCTCTTTGACATGTCTTAACCGAGCAGAGCGCGCACTCACCCGCCGACAACGAGGATGTTAAACATCCAGACCATCGCTTTCATAGCCGAATTCCTCGATACGATCAGCGACATAAATGTTGAAAGGGAGCTGCATGGCGAGTGACGGCGAAGAGTCATCGTTACCCTCATCTAATGCAAGTCATCCGCAATCATCTTGTCATCCAATTTGCGCCCTCACTCACAGACACTGCCAAACTTCCGGTGTGATAGTGTACATCCCGGAAATGTTGACGAGTTTATTAAGATTCACCCAGCGGATATTGTCAACTGTTTTGATTACCATTACCATCAGCCCATCAAATTAACCCAATCAGATTGTCACCACGGATTGTAACGAATTTTAGCCCACGAATTTTAACGGTTTTTAAGGAGCAAGAAACTAGTACGGTTAGTTCTTGGAGAAGTCTGCAGCAAAGTTGTGCATAAGTTGCGGTTGGTACTCCTTCTCCAGGATTGGGGATGGTAAGGGTCCCCATCCATTTCTTCAAGCGTGGCAGTTTGAAGTCCGAAGGCGTTGTCACCACTAGCGCCATACTGGAAACAATTTCGAGCCAACATCCACACACCCAACTTATTTACGTAGACTGACTTTCTTGCAAAGTTTCCGGCGTGTTGGCCGAAACCGCCGACGAGGGAGCCTTTATGATGGCACATATTGTCTCGACGTATTTATAAATGGACGCTGACTGCAGAACGCAACTTTGGTGTGCATTATGCAAATAGGACGGATTATTGACATTTCCACAAGTTCTCAAAGGTCCACGCTTTAATTAAATCACCCAAAAATTTCAAACGACGCACTCGCTACAATAAAACTGCGTCGATTTAATTAAAACGTGTTTAAATTCAATTAACGTTTAAGTATCCCGTTTTATTTTCAACTACAAGTTGAAATAACTTTGTGGTTGCGGTCACATGCGTTGTCACATGTCCATTACGAATTGTCAATGATGGTTCGTTTATTGTAGAGTTGTGACATTCAATTTCCGGTCGAAACATGGACGTGAATTTAAAACCGTTTCGTTTGATTTCTTCTGATATTTCTCGCGGTTTTTTGATTAAAGGTAACTCAACCCTAGGTGAACAAAAAGTTGACCGGAAAAATGCAGAATGTGCATAACAAATAGCAGCGATTTTTCCAAGTTATCCTTTTAAACACAACTCTTTTACGTGGGAAATGTTTTGATTGATGTCCTCGTTTATATCTCGATTTCCATGAACTGAAAATTGAATTCCAACACTCATACATTGTCAATGTCCGCAATCACAAATGGCACAACTCTGATCATCATTACCCATCAGCAAACGGTAAAAAATCGAGGAGTAAAAATAGTTTAATTGAATTTAAATATTTAATAAAATCATCGCAATTCCAATTTCCCTCGCAGTTTTGCTGTCGGTGTGCCCATTGGCAATCAATTCCATTCGAGTGTAAATGACATCGGGCCGTGCATCATCAGCGCAGCCATTCTTTGCCATCATCGGGATTGCAGTAAACTGAACGATAATCCCGAAATGAAAGTCTTTTTATAGTTGGTTTTGAATCGCAGCGCATCCATTGTTTCATGCGAACGAACGAATGCCGTAATTGAAAGCAGATGGTCAGTGTAACAATACCGTTCAGATTTTCAACGCCCGTTCGCTCGCATATTATACACTAACAACTAAATGTCTGACCCGAAACAAGCTGGGGAAAAAAAAGCAACGGGAACAAGTGTTTGGGGGCAATGCGGAAGTATTCTTCGTCGCTCTACGCGCGTTGTAATTTAATGCCGGACCATCGTACGTAAATGAATTTAGGAAGGACAACAACAACAACAGCAACACCGAAAGCTCCGTCGACCAGCAAGCAGAAGAATGAGGAAAAACGAGGCAATATCACGACCGGGGACGTGGACGTGCAGGACGAGCTCCCAGACATACAATGCACGAAATGTACGGATGGACGGTGAAATGTTTGTTTAAAAATCTCGTTTTGTGAATCCCGGGTTCATATTTCTGCGCAATATTTTGCATATAAATCTGCGCACGAAAGAATGCATATCTCGTCCGGGACGCTCGGCAACATTTCGCGTGCAAAAAATGCGGAATGGGCATGAATGAAAGCGGAAAGCTTGCCAGTTATAAAGAAAACATATTATTCTCTCCAGCAATTAGAAATGGGAAAAAATCCGCGTTGTAATTCAGATAGAAGTAGAATTATTATAGGAATATAATTTAACATGCTCCTTTTTATCCTTTTTTTTTCAGGGGCTGGAATAATAACGATGCTATTTAGTTGTATGATTTTAATTTTCTTGTATTACTAATTGAATTCAGGATTTCCAGGTAAACCACTATTTCTATAACTCATTAAATCAGAAGGTCAAGTTTTCTTATCCTCAAAAATATTTTTTAAAATTATAGAAATTGTGCTAAACTTGAACTTCAATGATTTATTTTTTGACATTCACCAACAAATTTAAACTTTAAACTCCATTTATATTTATATTCCTGATGATGGATTACAATTTTAATTTACATTTTTCTGTGCTTTGCTGGTATTTGATTCTTTTAATGACACATAAAACCCTAACCGCCCCCAAACAACCACGCAAACAAAAACAATATTTGCGTATATTTTAATGAATATAGCCGCACTGGAAACCGCAGTATATAACACGTTAACAAGCTTGTTATTTTTCAATTTTAATGAGATAAAACTCGCACCTCCCCCGCATTCAACCGCCCCAGACTGAGAGTAAATGAGTGCAACCATCAAACGAACGAACCGAATCCCTGATTGTTACTCCAGGATATTCCCACAACGTGTGCATTCACATCACTTTAATAGACGTAATATTTGCGCGATGTCATCCTCCGCCCCCGTCATTCTGGGGGGCGGCAAGTCAGCATTCATTCAAACACGATCCCTTTACGGCTATCGTGTTGCCCATTCGGGTCCATCGGGGGATTGTCCTAAGCTCATAATGCGCCCTGAATAGTGATTATAAATGATGCGTAATTATTTCGTGCGGGGTCCCTTTTTTCAGCCCCATTTTTTCGGTAATCTAATCACATACATGTGTGAATCGGGGATTAGTCCGATATTACATTTTTTTGCACGGGTTGTAATGACGTTTTATGCGGTTGTAATTAATATTGCCTTATCCATGAACGAAATTGAATTTTCAAACGAATCCGAATTTGTTGAAAAATCAATTTTTGCAACTGCATTCTGAACGTCATTCGGAAAACACTAAACTGAGTTGATGGCCAGTTACCATTAGTGAAAATAAAGTTTGGTGGCGCGCGACTGGGGGCAGAATGGGGGCGGTTTGGTTGGTAGCAAGTCAACACTTATCTATAAACATGAAAATGTGGAGCGCACTCGCGTCTCTAGCCGCCCCCAACACTGGATATTGCACGCGCGCCTATAACTGCCGCCTCCATCGTATATATCATCGCACAGTAAACACATACGGTGCTTATATATTCATGCGTTCCCATATTGGAAAGTTTCGCCACGGCGGAAAATCCAGTCCAGACAAAACGGATGAAACTTTTCAGCCGCTTCCACTGAGCATTCGCCGATCGGGATTTTATGCGAAAATGTTGACGAAAATGTCAGATTTCTGAAACATTCGGTGTAGTTTTGCAGAAGAGCAGGTAAGCTCATAGATATAAATAAATATATTTTGCAAAGTTGCTGGTTTCCTTTGTGTGCGCCCGAAAGATGCTAGCTGCGCAATGGATAGCACTCATACTTCCGGTTCTTATAGCCTTTGGATGTGTACGTGTGCAGATAATATATTCATGATGCGTTGTCGTTGTGCTATTGCCATTTCTGAGTTTGCATTTTACGCATTTGCTCACACATTGCTGACGACGTTTACTTGACTTACTCCTCCAGCTTCAGATCTTCTTTCTTTCGGTCTTGAACGATAAGAAGATATGAATATACCGAGTTACAACCCACTTCATACATGCTAATATCATGATATTTGCATACTCCGAGAAAAACTAACTGGAATATTGAGCGAATAATAGAAATCCTAGTTGGGCGATTATCTACTCCCTACAACTTGGAAAACTCCGGAAAATTCTTCAATTCACTATCAAGTTGAGTTTGAAATATCTCTCGACACTTGAAAATCAAATCCCCATCCGGTGCAACAACACCTTAATGAATGGTCTTTATGCAGACCGTTATCCTGAAGTAATTTCCGGTGTTGTGGTATTGATGGTCTAATACATTGGAGCACAACTTCTTTCATTTACTGTCCATTATTTCCCTTTGGGGATTTACTATCCTATAGAGTGTACGAAAAATTGCTGTTCATTAATTTTAAAATTTCCTCTCAGTTTTCCTTCTGGGCAATTTTCCCATTTGGGGCAGTTTTGCGAATTTAGATGAATGCTGTAGAAATTATTCGGATCAGGGGGTTAATTGAATTCGTTTAGGTGCGGTTCCCGTTTTTCGGCAATCTGTCGCTATCAGGCTCTAATCAATCGGGGCGATTTTTTGCAGCCTGCCAACTTTTCCCGGCAAATTTCTCTGCATGTGAGAGTGTATCTGTCGATTCTTTTGTATTTGCGTCGACCACTTGCAAACGCAGCAGCGGACAGCAAGTTTGCAGAGTGCTTTTGTGGTTTACGGACTTGGGACTTTAATTCCTCGACCGCAAATGAATACCGAGTCTGCAGAGGACCTTCATTCGATGGCGCTGAATAAATAAATAAATGCGCAATGAACGGAAATGTTAAGAATTCTTGCAGATTGCAATGAATGTCGCAATGGTCCAAGTTCTAACTACATTTTTTTAAATGAAAAACTTTGAGGTTGCGTTTGGTCAATAACTGCAAATGGCATCAAGTTTGCAATTTCAAATTCATATTACTTCTAAGGATTATTTTTCTACCAAATGCTATTTAAACTCATGAATATTACTTAAATTTCCTAAAAGGAAATTTAATCCTTTATGACATTAACTAAAACCTAAATTGATTCCGATTGAAGTTTTCCGAACATAGGACTATATGTCAGCTTTGAAATTTCAATGCGACATGCATGAAATCAATGCAACGTATACGAACTGACAAAACGAGCCAATGTAGTCAACAAGGCCTCTACCATTGCCGCCCGCCCAAAAACGACAATCACTAAGTGCATGTGCACATGAAATCAATGTTGAACAAACATTGTTACAAACAACATGCGAGAGAGCATCCCGCATCTCAATGGCGGGCGCACAAGGCGCACCAGGACGCGCACTGCGACGACGATGTCAATGGCAAATTATTTAATGTTGCACGAGCGTTGAGCAACATCGAGCACCATTACCGATATGCTGTTTATTTATTCAAGTACATCCGTTATACACGATCGTACACGCGCTGCGCGGCTGCTGCTCACGTTATCGCGCCGCTTAAAGGACCTCTCAAAAGTCATTCCAGCCTCTAGTCCTGCCGTTTGTGTTGGATTCGACAACATTGACGTGCGCTCTCATGTTTTGCTTGCAAAGCCAAACACAGCCGAACGCTGCAAAGCATCGCTTACTAATATCGTAAAAGGTAAGCGAATGATCCGTGCATTCGATCAAATCAAACGCGACCAAATCGATTCGATAAAATTCCTGTCCAACCCGAATATGTACATTGATCTCGGATGCTATCAATGAATCTGATTAACGTTGATGAAAGCATTAGTTTGAAACTCCGAACTGAATTCGAACGTATAAAAAAATGCAAAATAAATGTTTATATTTGAAAACGATAGTTTAAATGAAACTCTTGTATTTTAATTAGATTCGAGTGGAAGATAAATTTGTATGTTTGTTTGCTGAGGGAGTCAACATTGATTGTTATATCTCAGCCATTCGAGGAGATGTTATGTTAGATTCTATTATGCTGTTCGGCTGAATGTTGATTCACAGTTCTAGTTAGTTATTAATAACCGCTAAGTATTAATAAATAAGCTGGATGCGAATCCGTTTCATTATACGTCGTTCGAACCGAGTGATATTAAATTCAACTTCCTGGCGTATTCGATGCGGCATGAAGTGCTCCTGAAGGAAATTACGAAATTTCCCAATGAGCTTTATATCAACACGTAATAATAGATCTAGACAATGTTCAAGTACCGCGTAGTTGTTACATTAAGTACTAATAGCACATAAATGGCAATAAATTTTATAGTTAATCAGTTAATAATGAATTTGTAGTGCTTATAAAGTTGCTAAAAGTTCAGTTATCTAAAATATATGTTTATAGCAACGTATTATATTGTTGACATAATTTCAATCACAAGGATTCATTAAATCATAAAAACATGAAATTCTAAATAAAATAAGTCAAAGAAATATATTTTTTTCATTATTTAGTCGCTAGATACAGCGATTTCAAATATGCTTCTATGAGACCTCATAAACGCTCGCGGTACTACGACGCGCGCTGCAGGAACGCAAGTGGGGAGAGACTCAATGTGGAGTCAGTGGAGTCGCACGCGCAGCAGGCTACTGCCGCGTGCCTGTGGCACACCCGCAACCTGTAGGC
>JARJDZ010005696.1:0-20395 GCA_030264555.1 Aleochara sp. GC000083
GTGTATGAATCCAATGTTATTTTTGAATTTATGTCGACAACTTTTTGGCTGTTTACTGAGATGAACTAATTTATATGTGCATGTTTTTAGTACGGGGAAGGTCGATCATTTGCATTTTTCCAGACATGAATAATTTGATTGGATGCAATGTTAACATGCAAATAAATAAAAATCATTGTTTTATTCGACCAATTCCACCAAATGTGTTTTTGGTTGTTATATGAGAGTCGGTGATGATTTAGGATCTAGGTTTTTCTTGGATTCGAAGAAAATCAATAAGAAGAGGAGAAATGTACGTAGAAACACGCTGAGTGAGCATTATTGACGTCGCAGGAACTGTTAGTAAAATACGATGTAAAATCAATCCTATACCCTAATCGTATCAGGCTGACGCAGTTATAGCAGCCCGAAGGGAAAAACAAGTTTTCCAAAAAAGGAAATGAAAAAAGGAGCATGCCACGCACGGTTTTACGCGCTTATAACGTGTATGGATTTCGAGCGTTGCGAAAAACCGCAAAGCTCACAAGAAAAAGAGCGCCCTCAGGTACGGGTCTCCTAACGACTATGTTGTATTTGCTCTTTTGGGGTGAAAAACGAAGAGAAGAACGCTCAGGGAGGAAGGCTTTACGCGAGAAAAGACCCCAGCATCCTTCCCAAACAATGAATCCAAAGGATTTAACCGCTTACCTTTATTTCAGTTCTTTTTAAACTTTCGACATGTGCGCACTGAATCATACGAGTGTTCTCTGAGTTCGGTCACGTACAATCGTATTATTGCGAAAATAATTTTCCGGTTTCGTGCAGTTTTATGAATCCTTTGCGAGCAAAATGTTAAATCAATTATATACTTGGAAACAAACCTGGACAGTTTCATTTGAACGTTCTTTGTTGCAGCCTTGATAGCGCTTTTCAACAATTCAACAGGGAAAAAATAATGAAAAAACCACAACAGACTAGAGTCATATTGGGATTTGAGCTTTTTTCCTCGGCATTTGTGTACCCAAATACCCGAAGACGAGCGCTTATAACATTGATCAGACGGTTTTTTTAATGGCCTGCTGTTCAATGTTTTGATATGGTAATCATCTCAATGTCTGCCTTTCTGCTCTTCTTTATTCTTCGTCATTGTATGTTTTACGAATCTGAGTCTTAAACCAATCACCAGTTTTGTTTTCCAACGTTGAAAAAGAAAAAGATACACGTGAAAATTTGGATCCACAAGAAAAAATCCTTTCAAGAGATATTTCATAATGAAGTACAATAAAGTCAATTGGTACAAAAAAAGAACTTGGAAATGAGATTTTCTCTACAATGCACTTACGTGTTCCATCAAAACGTGTTGCAATTGTGTCCAGGAATGTGTTCTGGGGAGCAAGCAATCCTTTACGTGCTGGCATCTTGCTCGGTTTCGTGAAGAAATCTGTAATTAGTTGAACAGGACGTAAATTAGTTTCCGATCTCTTTCGCCATGCCGCAAATGCGATAAGACTGGCAAACAAAGGAGAGGAACACACTTAAAAAGTTTTTAAAGTTTGAAAGTTCAAGGTACCCTTGATTAACATCGCATTAATTAAATCTTTGCTTCGGTGACTAAACGCTTCCTAGCGTCGAAAGCCTGCACACTGAAACTCATTAAGGATGCTGAAAAGTATATGCGAAATTAATTAATTATTGAATGCACGCGCCATCTGCTGATATTACATAATCATCAGAAGCTGAAAATTATATACATTCAAGTAATTAATTAGGCGGAAAGTTGTATCTTAATGGAAAGATATTTTGTGTGTTTGCTTCAATTGGTTTTATCCGAAAGTTTCATGTGGAAATGCCCGGTCAAATATTTCCATGGAAACGCGAAGAAGGATCAAAGGTAAATTCAGCAATTACTCCTGTGAAACTCTGTGGGTAGTTCAATTATTTCATGGAATAGTTGCTTCAACCACTTCCAACGAATCGACGCGTATTTATAGCTCATAAATGTTAAAAATATTGATTGAAGTAAATCATCAATTTTAGAGCACGTAAAAAATGTCGGGAATGATATAATACAGCGTCAATTAAATTGTCGTTAAACTCGACTGTTGGCAGATATCAGAAATGGCGCAGCTGGCAATTTAGGGCTGGAGTGAATAACGCATTTCGTTCTGCTAAATAAAACACATGATGCATGGGGTTCGAAATTATTCTAGGTAGGATGCAATCATCCCGAGCCCAGCAAAACAGCGTGCATCATCTAAATTCTCTGTATGCCTGCTATAAATAGCTCAATGGCGTATTGTCCTATTTCCATTGTAATCCTTTTTGGCGCATTGATGAACTCCGCCCCGACCTTTGTATTACAGCGAGTTCAGCACTTTTCACACAGTGGCTGGATTTAATTTTTAAATATTTGCAGAAATGATGTTGACATGAAAAAGCATTTTGTTGCTCGCCCCTTAATGGAATGCAGGATTAAGCACATTTTGTCAACGTCCATACCTGTAATCACTTCATTCATCATACCCTCATATCTATCCTTATAATTTGACAGATTCATTAATCTATTTGTGGCGAAAATATTTGCGGACTCGATTAGTGTATAAATAATGATTCATAATTATTAATAAATCACATCGGGAACATTGTACACGTTAGAGCTATTGGTCCTTTAAGCAATCTCAGACCCTTTATCATCTTTACCATTATGCTTACTCGAGCACGATGCTGGTTCCTGTTCTCTCCCGTAATATATCATTCAGGAACACGTTCACGAGTTTTGAATATCTGCGAAGGATGCACGAAGACGGGATGGGATGTCCGGGTTGTAAGGATACGGAGGCAGCGATGGTGTGAATCACCTGTGACCTATTTAGAAGGTAGACACTTGATGGTACTTAATATAAACGCGAATTTATTATCCTTTATATCGTCTATCCTTTGTATATTCATATTGATAAAAGATGTCGTCACTAAACGTGCGAATATCAATGGATGGATGCACTTTATACCAAAATGAAAATTTGTTGTGACAATATATTTTACACTTTGAGGTTTAAGGACTTTTCTGATATCTTTCCATAAAACGGGATATCTCAATTTTTCAATTTATGTTTCTTCGCCGTACTAGAATATACTCATCAAGGATTAACAGTAAACAATGAGTTGGGTAATTAACTAATTAGAGTCCCTCTAGAAACTTAACCCTTATTCCCAAATCCAGCAATTCTTTTTGACACCATTCGTACACAATGTGAATGCTGGATATCTTTTGTTCCAAATCCAAACTTAGAAACTAACTTCTTGTCGCTCACTCTTTCAAGAGCTCTCTCCACTTCAAACAACCAGCAACGGATGCTTCTTTTCTTCGGATAATCACAAGCGTCACTTTCAATGCGGCCAACTTTGAACGCCGAAATGTATTAGACACTAGTGCTAAGTTTGCAAATGCGGCTCGTAAATACAAGCAATAAAGCCTGGGCGTGCTTACGCACCGCCAAACATTAAATGCGAATTGTTTCAATGACTGCGAGCCTCGAGCAAGAAAGACACATCTGCCAAGATAACATTTGCCTGCTGGCTGTAATAAAGCATTAAACGCTGTGTTGCTTGAGAAGGCTTCTAAGCCTTCGCTGGACGGACATCCCGACAAGAAAGGTCGCGCCCGCAACTTGAGCAAGTTCGGGAGAGACTGGATGAAGGAGATATTATTGTTCGTCCGCAGCGTCCAGACGCGATATGAAAAGTTTTAAGCTGTTTCGAACGGGCATTTTATGAATTTGCGTTCGAGACATGCACGAGTTTATGTGCAAATCCTAATGAAATGTTTATCCCGGTTGATATTCGATTTTTGCGCAATTTGCGACCGCTGTAAAAGATTTTATTACGTTTTTTCGCTCGTTCAAACTTGTGTATTTAAAAGAATATTCATTCAAAGTCATTTTGTCCTGCATAAATGCTAAAAATAATTTTCGACGATTCATCTTTTTGATGAATGTATCAGGATAATTTCAAAGTTGAGTTTATGAATCTCAACAGATTTCAAATCAGATTCCCATTCAATTATTCATCATGCTAAATTAAGACTATCACTAATTAAAATTCGAGGGGTGTTTTAAAATTTCAAGAAACTTATACTCTTGTAATTGTTAAGCTTCTAATACCATGTAAAGTATGAATCCCATTTGGAATTAATTGTTGATGCCTGAGTGGTAATGCTCTATTGATTTTCGCGTGTTGCACGAAGAATTTTCTGTTTAGTGCTCTCTTGATGCTCGGCCGTCAGCATCATCGGCGAACTTTGGTCGAACCTGCATCATCCCCGTCCGGCAGAGAAACTCGCCAGGATCCCAGCAGGCTTTTTATAATCGAACCACCAACACCGACATCATCATTGATGTGTTCTGGCTGCTTCTTCCTGCAGCCGCCCTCGGCGAAATCTCCAACGTATGCGCTTCGATTCGCCCGATGTTGGCGAAAACGTGTAATTCTTCTTCGGTACCTACACGAACATGACACACGCAACAAACTTCTTATCCATCCGACGATCTGTCTTCAGAAATTGAGAAAAACTCGCTGGACCTTTCAGAAAAAAAAAGGAACGAAAACTTTTATGCATACTAGCAAAGTTTATAAAGTTGGAAAAATTCGGATCTTTTTAGAGCCTCACTTTTTTGGTGAATATTTTGCATTCTTTGTTGTTCTTTGACGTATACGGGGAATTAACTTGGACCTTTCTTTATTCTACCAACATTATATTTTTCCTGTTGTGTGTTGAATATTGATTTACTCCTTGGTTGCCAGAAAACCGGAAATCCATGATTTGGATTCTAATTTTGAAATTTTCTTGAAATTCTGTCTGGAATTGATGTATTTCCAATAACAATCATTTCGAGCTCTGATGATTTATGACTCCGTAAATGTTTCTTGTTGAAATGTGAAATTTATAAATAAACTACTCACGAAGAATTTTAATCACTGAAAGCTACGTTATTTCCAGATTTATACACATCTGGAACTTGAACTTGAAATTCAATCGAGTATTGTGCACATTAAACACATTTTGCGAAAACGAGTGTTAAATAAATTGGCAATTAAGGTAATTTTATAGGTTGTAAAAGTTAATTAATACAACTTTTACTTGGATATATAACTACCAAGAAACCTCAGACTTTAATAAGGTTGTTAAAAAGCAATAATTCTTGTGGTAACTCAAAATTCTTTGATCCTTTGGAATTGGTGAACATCTCAACGAAAAAGAAGTAAAACATCCTCAAGAGAGTAATCCAAATTCGATTTATCAAAAAACCAAACATACATCAAATAATAAGGTGTAATTTATTTCTCCGAAATATCTATTTACCATGCAAATGATGTTTCTGCCAACAGCTTGCTGACGTTGTAATTCATCGGTTTTTAATTTGCCCTTTCCGCCACCAGCAATGAATTCTTCGCCAACATTTCCTGGTTCTGGAAGAAGTGTAGGTCAAGTACTTGGAGAAACAAGGCAGACTGGTTGCATCAGCGTTAGTGAAAACGTGCCCGTACATTTTAATGTTCCTTAATTAAAGAGGAAATAATGAGTATGAAAATGAATGTTGGGTGTTTTCCTCCACTGTGCCATTCATACCTCTTAATTTTAATGATCTTTCTTTGCATAGTCTACTAAAATATAGAAGCAAATGGTCTTCAACTTTATTGGTTGTTTATTGGTTGTCGATTACTATAAAGTGATCCTAAATATGAGTTCGAGGTTTCTACTATATTTTATAGCAATTTATTATAACCATTTAAAAACGTAATATGAGTTTAGAGTTATCGTTTATTGCATGTTATTTTCTATTGAAAATATTCAAAAATTTCCTCATAACAAATTTACCTAGACATTAATGCGAAACTCTATTTATGCTATTTATATATTCTCCAAATATCAAAATAAAGACAGACATTTGTTTATTTTAGTAACTACATGATGTTTTCATGATAAAATCACTAAAAATTGAAGGTTGGGAACGATGATAGATCAAAACATAAATAAAGCGTTAAGTAATTCATCAAAATCGCGTTAGTTTGTTTAACAGCAATGCAATTTAATTATACAAACTATTGGTTCACGTAGTAATTGCATGTTGCTGCCAAAACAGCTTTCATCCCAATAACACTACCGAATTACAAGCTTTTGAAAACGTAAGCAAATTTAGCAAATGACTTGCATTAAGCCAAGAGTAAATGGGAAACCATATTTATTTCGGCGAATTCAGAAAATAAATGCACTTTGCTTTTACATCTCTGACGTGTAAATGCATTCGCAATTATAAATAACAACAGCGTACGAAGTCCTGAATGCAAATTAATGATTGGTCGTAGGTGCAATGTTCACATGACTAAAAATAATACCGAGATATTTTAGTGCTTCCGCCAATCGATAATAACTTTAAATAGACACTGGAAATTATTATTAGAAACATTCTGGATGGAATTGTTATGTGATTGATGGAGCAATAATTTCCGTTCAGATCATTTTTCCTATGAGGATTTTAGGCAAAAATTCAGATTCTGCAAAGTTTTTTTAATAAGAGAATATTTGTGGGTATATGCAAATAAACCTATAACTTTTTTTTTGGTTTGTGCGGGATTGTACGTTCGGTTTAATAAAAAATATATTGAAAGTTCAATATGTTCTTCAGTATTTGCCAATCGAATTTAATTAAATAGCACTGACCTGAATAATTTGCAATTTCATCTCCCAACGGATAAAATGCGGAATATTTCCTAAACAATTATGAAAATATAGTATATTATAATCAACATTTACTAATAACCTACCAGGATATTGTTGTTAATTGCGTGATAATACCAATAAATAAATAATTAATGTAATAAATAAATTGAAAATTTTTCAAGCAAAATATAACAACTAAATCTGATGATTCGTGAAAATAAATAGTTGGCAATTGCAGATAACAAAAAATAAATAACAGAAAGTAAATCAATATCAATTATTTATATTTTGGGCATACTTTATTTATACGAATGCTGAAGACGTCACAGATTTCTGCAAATAGCGAAATTACGAAAGTAAACCAAAGTTTCTCTCTTATGATAAAATTTTGAAATTGATATATTTGATTTCAATGCTATTCAAAAATTACCTTTACAATTTTGATGATTAAATATGCATATTAAAGGGCACAAATGGAGCTATAGTTTCCCAGAGTTTCAAAAACGTCATAATACAAATTTTATCAATAAATTAGTATCATTTCTGAGCGAAACGTGATATGTACTAATAAAGATATCAATTTGATTCTTTCACGGTTTCAGAGATAATGAATTGTAATACTTTTTAAATTTCTGTTAAATAGCATTAATTGTAATTCAGCATATTATTATAGAAAGTTATATAAATTTTAACTTATCGGTTCAGGTCCAAAACTTCTAAAGAAAAGTTTCAAAGTGATAATTCGTATCATTGGCAGATGGGTTGCTTCAAAATAGTAATCAATCATCCATCCAACGTAGTTACGTCCAATGCAATTTAAAAACGCTACATCAAAGCTCACATATCACCTTTTCGAAATCTTATTCCTGCCATTTCTCATATTTCATATCTTGCTTGAACGAGTTGGAACGCGGAATGAGACGAAGGAACTGGAGTAAAAAATACGACTAATCAGCAAAAAGTCGTCTAATTCCATACTTTATGATATGTAAAATCACCTGTCGGAAAAGTCACCTGCGATAAAACTTGAAGAAATATTGGCCTCCAAAGTAAGGAACTTGACTTTTTACACCGCATTCCATTTCGGCCAAAATATGAGGCGATAAATTCGTCGCACGGATTCTCTTGAGCTTTTTGCCTTGGCTTTCACCTCAGCATGCTTAGAATGCTCGTGTAGGCAAGTGAGCGGGAAATTATGTGGTCCACAATCTTTCTTCCGTTGAGACCTTAGAATTATGAATGATAAATTGCTCTCGTGGGAACGAATGCAAAACATCACGATGCTCTTGCTTTTTATGTATTCCCAAAACCGAAAATTTCCATAAATGTATTTGAAAAATATGCCCAAAATTTTAGCATATTTCAAGCTTAATAAGCCATATGAATATATTTTTTCCGGAGTGCATTTTTGCTCTATAAATATGAATTGTCAAGCATCTATGAATTTAGGCGACGTAGCTGGAATAAAAATGGGACAAACATTCAATAACAGGATAATATCATTTAAGTTCATTGAAGTAGAAAAAATAGCCTAATATCCAGAGAAATGAGTTTTGTCAACAAAATACCGATATGAATCGATTTCCGGTGAAAGCAGGACGAGATGAGTGCTCCTGAGGATATTTTCGTTGATGTCCCATAACTTACAGCCGTTAGTTGGGAGAAATATCGAACGACTTAAGGACATTTTTCATGGAAAATTGTTTTTCCGGGGCAATTTCAGGAAGCATCCCATCTTTATGCCGAATGAGAGCCTTGTTTTTGTTGTTTTGCTCCTTCGTGCTCCACTCAGTGGCGCACTCAAGCAATTCCGGTCACTTTCAATCTTAGTCACGCATACTTTTTCGACGCTTTTTTACGGGTCTCAGTTTACTTTGGAATACAATAGAATTAGAATTCAAATCTGGCGCGTTGCAATAAAAAGTTCGTCGCATTCTGGTTGGATGAATGAAAAACGTCAACAAACGAAAGGACGAAAGGAACGACCCAAGCCAGCAAGGCTCGAAGGCCATTTCCTAAATTAATGTGAGTCCTAGTTGCACAGATGCGGTGTATTTTTTCCATGGAAATCGGCGCAAATGTGTTGACATTCATTTTAGGAAACACAATGTGGAAATTTTTTCAAAGTAAAAAAGTGAAAGAAGAACATCCAATTAAGGATTTGCAAATTCAGCCAGAAATGGAAGTTCGATAAGTGTAAAAATAGTAATGAAATATATCGTGTTAAAAATCCTTATAAATTTGGTGTAATTTCACTCTTGGGATTGCCATCCTGAATTTGATGAAGGAAGGAATCCATGCGTAAAGAAAAACGCGGAGAACGCATATAGCAAGTTTTTCCTTGATCACGGAGCGTACAAAGATAAATATCCTGAAGTATTCTATGATGAAGGGATCAAGGATAAGTCATGAAAGAAGGATTACGGCGCAGAATCAATGATTGCGTTCAACAGAAACAGTCTGATGGATTAGAGTCATAATATCATCTATCTTCCAGAGAGAAAAAATCCTTCAGGATGCAAAAGATTTTAAAAATAAAAGATTCACATATTGTAATATACAAATCAATTTTTCTGTAATTCTGCTATATGGAATAAAATTTAAATCATTTTAATCATTTTTACAATATCAGTTTTCTAAACAGTTTTGCACATTTAAACAAATAGCAATAAAATCAATCATTTATATTGGAAAAGTTAGCTTGATTGACATTTTTTCATATCCAATATTGTCATTTTTATGGTTGGATCCTCAATATTGTCGCAAACATTAATATGCCGTTGTTTATTCTATCAATGATCCAGAAAACATCTGGATCCTAAAAATATTATTACCATAACTTCAATGAACCGTATAGCATAAGGTTCAGCATTGTTCCCACGCACAATGCTTCCAAATTTTCAATATGAGAACCATATGAAAATATTATTCTAATAATAATTTTATTATTTATTTGTCGCGACTATTTCCAATAAAGCGTGAATACATAAATATGTTCTGCGACATTGTTGCTATTTTCCCAAAAAGTATTAATCTACTAAAATACACCGAAATATAATGTGCGTTCATTCGGTGAATAATTGTTGATACGGTTGAAAACAAGGCATGGCAATAATGATAATAATAATGTGAATCCAACTGTTATAGTGGATATCTGTAACGAATATATCCATTTACAATGATAACTCTTATCAAGGGGCGACTTTGATGAATATATTGCACGTGTTGTCAATACAATTAATGTTTAATTACTTATCAGTCAAACAATTGTATTTCTGCATGTTGAATTTATATTGTTATTTTTGAATCTAATTATTTGAAAACAAATTCTGCACATTCGTATTTAATTTCAAAATCTCGATTGAAACATGATTTGTTAAATCTTTAGTTGTCTTTTTATACGACCAGAAAATCCAATAGGCGTTTGCAATTTTTCAAATCAATTAACTTTTAAATATAAATCCAATAGTAATTCGTATGGTAAATTTTCTTTTTCAAAAATGACATTAAAACCCTTAAAATCCAAAGGGATTATTACAAAATCATATTGTACTCTATAACAATAACTCATTGTTGAGATGTTTTCATAGTTACAAGCATGAATGAATTCGCGTTTATTAAATAATCCAGTTTTACATTTTTAAATAATTTAGTTTCATGAATTAAATTCTAGGGACGAATAAACACAATTCCATGAACAATGAGTATATTGCAATTATAAACAGGTAATTAACGCAATATAATTTTGGATTTTTATTTCGATTAACACAATAATTATGAATATTAACAATATATTACAAATAAGCGTTGATATTCATATTTGTATGTGAGTATTTGTGATATAATTTGAAATTAATTGTTTATTTCAGTTTTATTGGAAATTAAATATCTTTGAATAGTAAGGAAGCAGCCAGCATTAATAAGACCAGAAAAATTCTCTGCCAGAAGCAATCAGAATATATAAAGAAGAGATTTTATGGGCATCTAAATAACTTCTAGATTCTAGATAGTACCGGAAGCAAGCTTTGTTCCATGATTCACATCCCACTGAGCGCAACAGGTCTTGATTATATTTGGCAAGAAGGAACAAGGGTAAAAATACTTACGCTTTCAATATCACAATATTCAGAGTCCTCCTCCTTCTTGGTACTTTCACAGGCACAGCCACATGGAACGAAGTCTGTTGCTTCTCGTATGTATTTCGGTCGTTTGTTATTTTTCCTCGTCTGTTTTTCCTGCCGAGCACAGCAAACGCAAGAAACGCGCTGCGAGCAAGAATATGCTTACTTCGCGTACACAAACTTTGTCAACTTTCGACCGCACTAACTAAATACATTTAGGTAGCGCAATGTTTATCGACACATCAAAGTCACATTGTTCCAGGAGGTACTTATGCATAAAACACCTGTACACGTGTAAGAAAATAAATAATATATTAGGCACTCCGCACGGATACGACAGAGAGGAGCACCATAAAAACTTTCGCGCACTCACTACTTGTTGGAAGTTTGCGAAGCGAAGTAGCGTCGACGGCGGCGACGACAGCAGCACCAGAAGCGAACGAGGACGTCGCGACGCGTTGCCATGTGCCTTTGTGCGAGTCGCGCACGACGAGCAAGATAAGTGGAAGCTGGACGATCCCGGGGATGTCCTGCGGGAGCACGGGCATGCGTGGAGCGCGCGCCAAGCACTCTACGTGCCGCGAGCGTCGTTCCCATTCCCGGATTCGCGCCGCGACGCGCTGCTACTCGCGCGTAATCTCCCTCGTTTCGCATTAATTACTCACGGTTTGGTGAGCCAAGGTAATTTTCAAATTGAAAACGGTCTTCTCCTCCTTTCGCCCGTACTCCTGGACCTCTTCCCGACGATGTTTTCAAGCTGTCCTCGCGTTATCCACGCTTGATAGCGCGATATACAGTTACGCGACTAGAAAACTTCAATGCTTCCGGCATCTTTAACGTCCCTGATTGTACGGCAGTTTTTGGGTCATGCTGATTTTTCAACCAAAAGCCAAGGATGGCTGCTGAAAAAGTAATTCTCTTAAAAGCCAAAGTTCGCGCACACTTTTAATAATGATTACAGGAAATATTTCCCCATACATTATAGAATAATAAATACCCGGAATTATTTTTTTATCGCAAGAATTCCAGTTTGTTTTATAGAGATGAGTTTTAATATTTTGCAATAAATTTCTTGCCAAGCGTAAAACAATGCAACAAATCTGGAAAGAAGCATTACAATGTTGAAACAACATGCGAGAAGAAATACCAGAAAATATAAATTAATTTGTAGAACGTCGCATCTCTCTTTCCGCCGCAATAATAGCATTATTATTTATTTGCTTTGGAGCTGATGTTATTTGTCGTCGTGAAGACGAAAACTGAGATATGTCTACAGTTTTAAGCTTTTTGCGCATGTTTCAAATTCGCTCGTTTTTTTATGCTCCCATTGTGTCCTTCGACTAAAGACCAGTTTTAATTAAATTTTCCTTTACCAGTATGCAGATGTTCTTTTGTTAGTTTCATGTACCAACGAGCACGCTGAACTGCGGACTAAACAGCAAATAAATTACCTGTCGCGTATAATTATTTTTGCCCTAAACTACTAAACAAAAGCAATATTCTTCAAAACTACTTAAATAAATAATATAGCCGATATACGATTCATGGTGCTATAGCTATAGCTTAAATCAATTAATTCTTGCTCTCAAACATAGTTCGTATAGGATAGTTCACTTAGAAATTAATTGTAATCTCAATTGTTAATTAAACCGTTATTAACTGACTATATGAAATGGCAGGTGTAGACACCTGCATATCAAAACTGAAATCAATTTTACGCAAAAAGTGATCTTTGACATGCTACTACTCTGACGACTATGAATTAGATACGTTATATACAAGCAGAGAACCATTTCCTCAAGCTCAAACTCATTGATTATTCCACCTCAATGGGCAAAATTAGCGTAGGCGCGCTTTGTCGTATTAATAATATTCATGCAGGAAATTAAATCCATCATTTTACATCAACTCAATAAAGAACTGTATTCCAAACATTTTCTTTGTAATTTTTTAAGTCTGATATAATGGTGATCATAAAAATCGCAAAATACGAAATGTTATGAGCACACATAAATACTTTTATGCGCAATAAATCTAATATTTTGAAATCATTACTTCATCTACTGACATGCGTAGAGTTCGTTCACCCATTGTTGATTGAATTACACAATAATTACTTTAAATTACTGAATAATTTTGAATGAAGAGAAACACAGTTACTTCAATCAATCAATAAATAGTGGAACGACGATGCTTTGTTAGGTACTAATTCTTTCATCGACATTTACCCAGGCATCTAATAAATGAGAAACGTGAAATCAGTAGTATAATAACACAAGAATAATAATAAAAATGAAATTTATTAAAAATATAAAAGTGTATACATGTGACTTAATACTGTATAATTCAGTAAAGCTGCAACAACTGAATTTATATAATAAAGAACTGAAGAATTGTTGTAAATTGAGAAAAATCATTTCGTATTTCTTAACTGCAATAATGTTACAATATTATACAAAAAGAATGACTAAATTTACCATACATTTTCAAATTCAGTACGAGTTTCCACATCACTCCCACAACAAAGAACTATGTGTAAAATTTTAAATTAAATATCTACTTCAACAATTTGTTCCTTTGGACTTGGCGCATATAAATTAGACGCAAGATGAGTTTTGAAGTACTCTGCACCATATTCATCATACTCAGACTTAGTAATACAACTGCTAGAAAATAGTTGGCTGTTAGCAAACTTCTTTGCCCCCTGCCAAGGTGCCAGTACAGGATTAGATATAGTCCTGACTGCAGAATAGCTTTGGAATGGTCTAATCGGAGTTAAATCAGCTTGTATACGTTCTCGAAGGCCAGGGACCTGGGAAAGTCCTCCCATAATTATTACATTGCCTGCTAGCCTTAATTGTTCCTCTGGAGTAAATTTCTTCAGAACATACTCCATCACTTCTGAAAGGCCGGCTTCTGATGAACCTATCATGTATGGTTTGAAGAGTAATTCGAGAGCTCGATAACGTTCAATGCCAATATGCAATTGGTGGGCTTCCGCTGGCGCAAGATTGTCGTGTTCGTCGCTCGTGTCATATGTTTTTATCACTTCATCTAATTCTTGAAGTTTTTCATTTTCAGCATCGCTATCACTATCGCCCCCTGAATTTCAAACACATGAATATGAAACTCGTAGGCATAAAAAATCTCTTACCATCCCGACTGATGGTCTTATAAATATCCCAATCCTCGTCTCGAATACCGAAATCATCATTGCCCTTTTCTTTTCTTGCTAATTGAGAAATAATTCTCATACGCTCCTGACCAGCAGCAGTTCGACGCTTTGCCATATCTTGCTTTCGTTGTTTCCTTGTTAGTTTTTTACTTAAAATTTCTTGTTTCTGCAACCATGAGAATATTTTGTTAACATTTCATGTAAAAATAAATAAATACATACCATTCGTTTTGCATTTTGAACATACAATAGCATTGCCTTCTCATTTTCGAAAACAATTTTATTTATTTTCGCCTGTTTATTTGGTGGTTCTTCAACAAGCTCTTCTGAATTTGATGCAATAATCTTTTGCTTCGTTTTTTCAATACGTAATTTTAAAATATTAATATTTTTCTCCAAATCCTCCTGATTTTCATAACCATTCTCAGTCAACGCAAATTCAAATTCCTCAATATCTTCATTTATTTCTAAAAGTTCTTGTATCTCATAGAGTTTTTGAAGTTTCTCTTCATCTTCAGCCAGTTTCTCAGATCTTCTACGCGCATTTATTTCTGATAATCGCTTTGCCAATTCCTTTTTTCTCTCCCTTTGTTGTTCAGCTACATTTAAAGAAAACAATTACTAGCTCTAATAGGCAATTAAATTTATTATTATTACCTGACAGCCCACATGAAGTTGCATTAGCATTGAATGGAAGTTGAATCTTTTGGATATTCTTCTCATAATAGTCAACATCATGCCATCTTTTTAGTTCTTCTCGATAATATGGTGCAACTAAACATATGCTATGTAACAATTCTTCTGCTCTACTTAAAGTGATGGCAGCTGCATGAGCAGGATATTTTAATTGTAACATACGATGTAAGAAAGTAATGACATGGTAGCCACCGGTATTGATTCGTCGAGTATTTTCAAATATAGTTTTATTGTCTAAAACTGGAATAACATGCATTGTATGATACCCTAAGTTCAAAATTAAAGCATCTTTTGGTGGTGACTCTTGTGAAAAATGATAGCCAAATAATGCATCAACACCATAACAAACACTTTTTACAGCATAGCATTCAAAGAGTAATTCAGACATCACTAAAAATAATTCATAATTTAAATAAAGCATATTTACATTGAGGAATACCTTACATTGTCTTGATGAATTTGGATTGATGAAGCCTTCAGTCAGCACTATTGGATGTGGAACACATTTTTCAGAATCTATACCAAGATGAGTAAAAGTATAGTCAAATAAGTGCTCTTGAGCTTCAAAATGTGTCACAATATTTTTATCAAATTGGGTTTTTAATTGAAATCGCACAGCTTCTATATTTATAATATCATTGCCAACTTGTAGTGGAGGTGCTTGTGTCTCTATAGAGGTATCTTTTTTAGAACGTTCTTTCCTGGGTTTAGCTATTAAATTCTTAAATAATAGTATTGGCTGTTCTTGTGTTGCCCAGCCAACTCTACTTATATAAGATCCTAAAAACAATATTGTTATATGTGAAAACCAACTACTTACCACAAAAACTTACCATTATCAATAACAATTGGAACTGAATTCTCCCTCAAATTGCTTGTATATGTATGAATAATGTCTTGGGGAGTTTTGATATCTTTAAATTCAATTAAATCCATGATATTTTCTGTTAGACGCTTAAACAGTAAACAAATTATTTATGATTGCTGCTAAATGAAAGCAGAGGCAAGTTGATGATGCAGAGGCCATAGCATAGATGAAAGAATGAGATAGAGACACAGAGCATCTCTCTGATGATAGGCTAAGTCACTCTTTTTTAAACTCTAAATTTATTTAATTATTTTATAAATTCGTGAAATAACTTGCCCTTATAATGATTAATCGTTTGTTATTCTAACAAATAATTGTTAATTAATTAAACAAGTAATCAAAATTATTTAATTTAAAATTAGTCAAGTTACAAACCGCGGGAGTAAAATGACACTTTATTCCCCCCCCTTTATATCGGGGTACCACTGTAGTTCATCTCCTAGCACCGCGGTTGACACGTTAAAATTATGCCAGTTTTTTTTTTCATGTTTGCCTGATTGTATTCTAATAAATGAACAAATATCTCTTCTTAAAATTAAAATAAATTATTTATTGTTGGAGTCTTCAATACACGTTTGAGAAACTGTGGTGTGATGTATAATTTTAAACCACCATTTACATGCTGTGTGTTCTCATGGTATTGATCATAGTGATCAAACAATTCATTTCTTTGGAGGCAAGTTCTTGGAAGCAGTTCAACCATATGTAGAAATGCAGGTTCTGCATATTTTGAATGCAAGCAGATTCTTAAGATATTAAATAAATAATTATTTCCTGTATATACAATAAGTGAACAATTACACATTATTTTTATTTGTTACAGAATTTGCAGTCATCCAATGATGTGTGTAACAGCTGCTGGTTCTTGGAAGCAGTTAAACCACGATGTGTGCAAATGCTGCAAGTTCTTGGATGCAGTCAACCCATGGTATGTATATCAGCTGAAAGTTCTTAAGATAGGGTAGGTTCTAGTTCATACCTATAAAAGTTAAAGTCAAATGATATATTTCTTGTAATAGAATTAAGCATTTTGACATAGTGTTTACTACATATTGGAATAATTTCAAGCAGTAATGGGCATAGTTAATCCATGGTTAATCCAATTTCTAACAAATTTAAGTAGCAATCAACTTATTGAAACTATCAGTTGAAGGTGTGCATTGGTGCTGTAGGTTCTCATAGCATAGTATATGTATAATTTATTTCGGTAAGTGCAATAGGTGAACAAATTTCATTTTTCTGCTTATTGGATCTAGTTAAAAGGCATACAAGCAGGTGTGGACATATTGAAACCATTAGGAAAAGGTGCACATTGCAGAAAAGGTGCTGTAGATTCTTATGCTCTTGAACCTCACTACATTTTTGTCTGATATAGACATAATGAAACCATTATCAAATGGTCTGAGCCCCTGCAGCAGTTCCTCATAGTAATGTATATATACCATTAATTCCAATAATATTTTTGGTTCTTAAATTAATATTTTACCATGCTTGCAACACATATGTGATAATTTAGACCCTTCTCATAAAGCACATGACTTAACTCAAAGAATAGCCAAAAAATTAAGGCAAATTAATGACGCATTCATTCCGTTCCTATTTTGAGTGAATTGAAGCTGTAACATAATAAATTCATGAACACACAAAGGCAAACAATTGTATAGTGCAATAAGAAATTGCAGGTTGGGCAGTATTCATATGTATAGGAATGCAGGTGTTATGTTCAATGCATGGGTCAATTTGTAGCAGTACACCGAGATCGCCTCTCTCAAATCGGATTACTTATTTTATGTTTAACATCAACTGTGTTTAAAAACAAAAAAATAACACTCAAGCTGATGGTATATCATAGTATTCAAAGAAATTGCTTTCCTATAGACTCTCAAATTCTTTAATATATAATATTAAATAAGCTTCTTTTGTTTTAGGTTTTCTTGGTACCAAATGATCAAAGTCACTTCAGTGGGAAAATGGATTGCTGATGCACTGCAGAGTACTGGAAAGGCGAGTAATTACTTAATTTTGGAAATAGTAATGTATTTCCTTCTCTTACATGGGAACATGGTAATATTTTAGCATGTTGACTTACATACCTAATTAGTAGTGTTAAATGAATGAATGATGTTTTATGTAGGCATGAATGAGACAAAAGTTTGGGTATGGACTGTTGCTTCATTATAAAGCTCCTGTAGGCTACAATGCATAACTTTTGTATTAAAGCCATTGGTGTAAGTCAATGAAACATGTATAGGGCATTTAATTTTCACAACACTAAATTTTCCAAACATCAATTATTCCTGTAGAAGCAATAGGTATATTATATTTCTTTTTATAGAATCTGCAACATTTTGTTGGAAATTTTCAAGCAACTTCAACACATAATGGTTATAATCACCACAAATTGCCTGGTATTGTATAAACAATTCATTCTCATAAATGGAGTTCTTATTTTAAATATTTATAGGTGATTACTCAACTTTGTTGTCCAAGAAACAAATCATGATCTACACTCCAATTGTAAGTACACTTAAATTTTGACAATTCTACAAGTTTAATATAATTTGCTTGAGTTTCTTGGGTTATTTTAATGCCAATGATGGTAATCATGCATATTTTGAGATAAGGTGAACAAACTTACATGCTGTTAAGCAGAAAATTTTAATAACTCTTGTTTATAATATCGATGATATGATTGAGAACACAAACAGCTGAGCAGGGTTGGTCCTAACAACTTTAACTATGAAAAAAACTTATACGCGTGTTAGAATTAAATCAAAGTTTATTTTTATGAATTATTTTCTTGTTATTCTAGCAAACGTTTGATAATTCACGAATTTCATTCAAAATTATTTAATTTAAAATAATATAAATTAGTAACGACAGCTTGTGTTAAGTAGTCAAACTAAACTTAGCTAAGTTACAAACCGCGGGAGTAAAATACTACTTTATTCTCGCTCTTTTATATCGGGGTACGACTGTAGTTCAACAAGTTGACATCTTCAAAGTACGCTATTTTTTTTTCAGGTTGCAGTAGAAAGAGTTTATGTCTAAATGTAGAAGGTGAACAAATATCTCCTAATATGGTTTTATTATAAAATTATTTAGTGTTGGATTTATCACTATACGTTTGAAACTTGAAATAGTGGTGCATAACTTAAAACAATCACCCAAAGGCCTGCATGCTGCATGTTCTGAAGATAGTAAATGATCAAGGCATTTCTGTGAAAGTAATAGGTTAACAAACGTTTCATTATATTTTTTGTTACAGAGCCCTAAAGCATTTTGAGTCTGGCATCTCTGGATCTCCATCAGGAGGAAGCAGGATTGAAATCCTAACATGTTAGTTCTGGTTGTGGATGCTAATTGCATTGTATAATCATTCCTGTAAATGAGGTGAGTGAACAATGCCTCATTATTTCTTTACAGCATTTGCAAACATTGTGTCAGACTTTCGCATGTTTTGGAATGTTTGCAACCAGTCTCTCAACAATGTGTGGAACAGCTGAAGGTTCTAAGGTGTTAAATTATTCTTATGTGAAAAAATGTGTTACTATTTATTTTTGCAGAATCTCCGGATCTGGCTGGATTTTTCGCTGAAAATATTCAGGTATGTTGTAAACAATTTATTCTTGTATATTCAATATGTAGTCATATGTCTTACTATTTTACTTTTTGCAGAATCTGCAAGTAGAGTAGCCATTGCATGATGTAGCATTAGGCAGCATTCGGCATTTCGCTGCAATTGTTAAGGTTTTTTGTATGTTCAATATGTGAAGACATGTCTTATTGCATTTATTTGTGCAGAATCTGAGAGAATTGCTGGAGTCGCGATTGCATGATGGAGCATCTTTAGGTAGGGAGTCGCCATTGTAGGATGGAGCATCTTTAGGCAGTGTTGGATATTTTGCTGCAAGTATTAAGGTGTTTTGTAAATAATTTAATCTTGTAGATTCAATATGTGAACACATATTTTATTGCATTTATTTTTGCAGAATCTGCGAGTATGGCTAGAGTCGCCATTGCAAGATGGAGTAGCTTTAGACAGCGATGGACATTTCGCTGCAATTATTAAGGTATTTTGTAAATGAGTTAATCTTGTACATTCAATATGTGAACACATGTCTTATCGTATTTATTTTTACAGATTCTGCGAGTGTGGCTAGAGTCGCCATTGCATGATGGAGGTACTTTGGACAGCGTTGGACATTTTGCAGCAATTATCAAGATATTTTGTGATCAATTTGTTGATCTGTATTCAGTATGTGAAATCATGTGTTATTATTTTTATTTTTGCAGATTCTGCGAGTGTTGCCAGCGTCGCCATTGCATGATGGCGGTACTTTGGACAGCGTTGGACATTGTATTGCAATTATCAAGGTATTTTATGAACAATTTATTCATGTGTATTCAATATGTGAACACATGTGTAATTATTTTTATTTTTGCAGATTTTGCGAGTGTGGCTAGCGTCGCCATTGCATGATTGTGGAACTTTGGACAGCGTTGGACATTGTGCTGCAATTATCAAGGTATTTTGTGAACAATTTATTCATGTGTATTTAATATGTGAACACATGCGTTATTATTTTTAATTTTGCAGTTTCGGCGAGTGTGGCTAGCGTCGCCATTGCATGATGGAGCAACTTCGCGCAACATTATACATTGTGCTGCAATTATCGAGGTATTTTGTGAACAATTGATTCATGTTTATTCAATATGTGAACACATGTGTTATTATTTGTGTTGATATTTACAAAGAATTACAAACGCTATTGACATTTTGGGTATTCGAGAATCAAACAAAATATCAAGGTAGGCTCTGGAAAACAAAAAGTAAT
>JARJDZ010005699.1:0-19781 GCA_030264555.1 Aleochara sp. GC000083
TAACTTTTAAATGGTAGGACCAATTGAACTAAAGTTAGAACCAAATTGTAGATCTTGATGAGCACTTTCCAAAAATGTATGGGTTCATGCCCTTTTGGTTATGGGTTAAGCAGAAATCGCGTTCGAAGAAAAAATTTGAAAAAAAAGTTTGTAGCGATAAAAACGATATGAAATTCTTAAAATCGCTCGAGTTTTCAAAATTTTTCATATCTCCGAAACTATTCGACCGATTTTGATGATTCAAACGGCATTAATAGTATTTTTGCGAAAAAATAACATTGAGCATAGTTCCAAAACTCTGCGGGACTCAGAAATACCCGAACCAGAAAAATGGGTTCCGAAAAATGCAAAATTTTCGCTTTTTTCGCCTCTTTAACTGCCTATAACTTTTAAACAGTAGGACCAATTGAACTAAAGTTAGAACCAAATTGTAGATCTTGCTGAGCACTTTCCAAAAATGTATGGGTTCATGCCCTTTTCGCCATTGGGAGAGCAGAAATTGCGTTCGAAGAAAAAAATTGAAAAAAAAGTTTGTAGCGATAAAAACGATATGAAATTCTTAAAATCGCTCGAGTTTTCAAAAATTTTCATATCTCCGGAACTATTGGACCGATTTGGATGATTCAAACGGCATTAATAGTATTTTGACGAAAAAATACCATTGGTCATGGTCCCTAATCTGTGCTGAATTCGGAAATACCCGAACATGCGAAATGGGGTTTCCAGAATGCAAAATTTTCGCTTTTTTCATCGTAATCTATGCAAATAAAGTTCCTATTAGAGGAGACAGGATTCTGTAGTACATTTAGTCACTAGTTATATGATAATGTAATGTATTAATGCTATAATTCATAGATAAGAAGCATAAATTGATCTCCCCTTCACAAAATGGGGGCTGAATATCGACTTCCGGATTACGCATGTTTGGTTTACTGCCTCCTAGGACAATATCGTCCTCGGTCGTGATTATCTATCCACGTGAAATTGCGTGTGGTCATCCTTTAATGCTCCCTCGGTGTCATTTCAACCATATCATCGCCACCCTTCGACTTCCGGTATATCCCCCCAACCATCTACCTTAAATCACCATCGGATGAAGGTGACAACTGAAGCGAACAACCCCCTTAACAAGGAACAAGGATAACGGTCACATCTGCGTGCGGTGGTTAATAGTTTGATAGTCCTACATTAAATCCTTGCTTGGGATTTATCCTTACGAGCTTCTGAAACACATTTGTTATGCATTACTTCTAAGACAGTTTCCGGTTGGAGGGATACGAGCACGGGTTGCTTATCTAATCTCTACAAGCTAAACTACAAATCGTTTATATTATTAAATCGAAATTTTATTCTATAAACAATGATATTTCGTAAGTTATTGCTGAATTTAATCGAAAAAATGATTTATTATTATTATTTTAAGTTTTTTATATCTTTACAGTGATTTTTTACTGTGATTAATTACTTTGTGTATAAAGTGTTGCCTATGTTATAATATAAAAATAACTAATTTATTAATTTTAAAAACGTTGAATTTTTTTTTATTTTTTGGACTCAATACATTCACTAATGTATTTGAAGTATAATTCAATTAAAATTTATATTTTAAATTGATTTTTTTAAGATTTCAGTAATAAATTATTCAGCTGGGCGTATGATGTGTGGCCTATACGCCAGGCGCACCGCCACAAAATAAAATGGTAATTATTTTACATATATTTCTTAATTTTATATAATACACATTAATGTTAACGTAAGTGAAGGATAATTCTCAAGAAATTTGCATTATAAATAGCTTAATTAACAATTTCAATGTTGTGAACAAATCGGCTCGTTGCTATGGACATTCAAGCGATTGCTTGCGTTGCTATGCATTTGTGTGTGACTCGTACTCGTTTGCCAGCAGCGGAGCGTTCATCATGTGCACAGCATCCCAAGGCATAGCAAGTGAATAAAAGTGTCGTCAGCTGAAATTGGTGCCTGTCCCATTGTTTTCTTATAAACTAAGGTTAGTTCTTTATAATTATCAATTCACATTGTCGAAACTTGCGTTTTTTGTGTGCAAATCGTGCCGCGGTGCCGGCTCGCTTACCGGCCGACTGCGGTGTCTCCGAACTGTCGCCGGCTCGCCAAACATTTTCGCGTGTTACCATTGTATTTGCATGGATATCGGGCTGAAGCGATGTCGAAAAGTTGGCTAGAGCATGCAACAAGGTGATGACGTGATTGCATTGCGATTTTTGATGTCTCTCGGTGCGAAATCGGGCTCCGTAGGTGCTGCGCTGAGCGTGCCGAGTCGTGCGACACTTCCAACACGCGCTCGCTCAACTCGCACATTTTATTCGCGTGTTTTTGGTGTTTAATTTTATGATTGCGGGTTGGAACCCATACATGATCGATTCTACACATCTTCACGAATCGTTTGACACCAAATTTGTGGGATTTTATTAATTTGGGGCTTCAGAAGTTGTATATAAAGTTTTTGTGTCGAGTTGCGCGACAGTCCGAGCACTACACGAATCGTCGCTCACGGCTTGCTCGACTCGCATATTATTTTCTATGATTTTCGCATTAAATTCAACGATTGTGGGTTGATACCCATACATGGTCGATTCTACACATCGTTATGAATTGTTTGACACCAAATTTGCGAGATTTTATTAATTTGGGGCTTCAAAAGTTGTATATGAAGTTCAGCTGCGCTAGTGCGCGACAGTCCGAGCACTCCGCGCCTCAACGTGCTCGGCTCGCATATTTCTTTCTATGATTTTCGAATTAAATTCAACGATTGCGCCTTGATACCCATACATGATCGACGCTACCCATCGTCACGAATCGTTTGACACCAAATTTGCGAGATTTCATTAATTTGCGGCTTCAAAACTTGTATATAAAATTGTCGCATCAAGTGGCGCGACAATCCGAGCGCTGCACGTTACGTCACGCACGGCCTGCTCGGCTCGCAAATTATTTTCTATCATTTTCGCATTAAATTCAACGATTGCGGCTTGAAACCCATACATGATCGATTCTCCTCAACATGGCGAATCTTTTGACACCAAATTTGAGGCAATTCATTAATTTACGGCCTCAAAACTTGTATATAAAATTTCTGTGCCAAGTTGCGCGACAGTCCGAGCACTACACGTTATGTCGTACATGGCCCATATTAATTTCTATCATTTTTGCCTTAATTTTAATGATTGCGGCTTGAAACCCATACACGAAAGATTCGTCTCATCGTCACGAATCTTTTGACACCAATTTCAAAGCATTTGATTAATTAGGCGCTTTAAAAATTGTATATGAAGTTCTGCGTGCGACTTTCACGACATCTCCCGTCTCCGTGCATATAGCTTGCTATGCGCACACATTATTTTGCAATTTTTTTTGTTAATTTTAATGATAGCACCTTGAAACCCATATTTGGCCGATTCCTCACATCAAGACGAATCTTTTGACACCAATTTCAAAGGATTTTATTAATTTCTCGCTTTGAAAGTTGTATCTAAAGTTTCATCCCATTGACATTCATTGATATTCTTAAAATTTGTCTTTTTTCTTCTTAATTTCAGTGCATACTATATCAAAATCATATTTAATCACTAAATAATGGTGTATTTCAATTAATTCATCACTTCGCTTTTACTTTCTTGATTATACACACCAATTATTGCATTCGAAGTACTGCGACATGACTTTTATCAATTTCAATTTTATTTGCTTTGATGTTTAAGTCAATTTTAATATTTCAAATCCTCATGTGCTTGTCTCAAAATGCCATGATGACCATCTTATTGAAATTTCAATGAATTTCACTTATTTGACTAATCAGAAATTTTAGTCGATTAGTACCAAAACCAATATATCATTGGTTTTTCCTTGTTTTCTTTCAGCGAACCAATCTGAATATTAAATACTTGTACTGGTAACTAGATAGGTACCTAAAATTACAAACATTCTAAAGTATTTAACGAGGAATGACCTAATTAATTGCATTTTACAAGTAATTGCATTCTGCATGTATTCGCTCTTTGCCTGAGATTGAATTTACCATACAAATAGTAAAGTTGGCTGATCGTTTGACTTGGTCGTTCATTTAACATGCAATCGTGGTGAGCTACAGCCGGCCATTTCCAACAGCAACTATTCACTACCTTTAGCCGAGCATGGCAAATGCGAACTTTGCTCGAATTGCTCGAATGGCTTTATAAACACACTCAATCGCGGCGCATAGAGCGCTGCGTCCACTCATTTCATCCAATTCTCGCTGGATTTGAGTGGATGGATTCTGTATTCCCCAATCTCAGCATATCCATTCAGATTATATGATCCCAGTTTGAGTTTTAGTGCTCTTAATGTAATTATGAGCGTCCAATCGACAAGATGATCTTAGAATTTCTTGATTTTCTAACATTTACTTCCAAGTTGATGTCCCACCTACAAAAATTCAAAAAACCACACACTATTGAACTGAAAAACCTTTATGGTTGATACCAATGGGAATTCAAAGTGGAGTCACTTGAAAGTAGCTGCAAATTTAGATTCATTAAAACCCATCATGAACTCATCCGATTATATGAGTTCTTTTTGCCAGCAACCATATTCCATCTCGTATGCCATTCATATTCATCTAACTGTTCTGAACCACTGGGACTTGTCGAGTGTGCACTTCATGCGCAGTGCGTTTGCCTCTCTCCGAATGTGGAACAAAAGTGAAAGACGCCATGTTTACCTATGTGCAGACCGTGAATGGGACCAGCGCGTTCTATTTGTGTTTGGTTTTACGGCGAAATGTCGTTATTCAGGTTTAATTTGATCCGTGGGGAGCTTCGTCAAGCGCACCACTCCGCACTACGCCATTATCCTTCAGGACAACCATCAGTTTATTAACAGAGCGGGACTAATGGAACGAAATATGCGAGTTTCAAACTCAAACCTTGCAAACAAGAGTGCAAATAGCTATTTATCATACACACATTCAGTGAAATTTCTAGAAAACTTTCTTATTTGTTTCGCAACATTTTCTCGAACCATCTTATGACTGCATTTATCAGTTATTGGTTGTTAGTTTAAATTTTGAATATGAGGACTTGGAAAATTTATTGGAACACAAGGTTGCAACAATTTATTCATGCATGATCTAACAACGAGTAATAAGAGACTTCATTTTTCATGCAATGTGGATGCGTGTATCGAAAGTTCGTATAGTTTAATAAAACTTTGAGGGGTGATTCGTTTTATGCCTTTCTATAAAAAAATAAACCGACATAACATGCATGATATACATGCGCATGCGGCGGCAAAAGTTAATAATTTATATTTCGAGTCAACTTTGCGCGCATAGCAAGGACGAAACGCTACTCGTAAAGTGGGAATCAGCTCTCAAATCGAGGACGTTGGCGACGACGTCGACGTCCTCGGCGAAACTTTTTCAAAGTGATAAAATATAAAATAAAAAATTAACTTTTTTCCTCGTTTTTCTCGTCGGCTATGACTTAGTTATACCAGGAAAATGAAAAGGAGAACCACCAGCGAGAAAATGACAGGAAACTTAAATAATATATACGAATATATTTCATAAAAGTTGTAAGGAGTTATGATGAAAATAGGAGAAAATTCTAGAAACTTTTAAGTAGAATCCTTGAAGTTGAATTTTTCATATTTGAAATTACAAATGAAAAACGACTAATTTTCTTTATCAACAAAAACGTGATGTTATTGATTCGTGGACACGTTTACTCATAAATCAGTGAAGTATAAAATTTATATCTCATGGAAAAGTTTACTCCTTGCAATTTTCCTTCAAGCAGGTCACATTCCAAGCAGCTGTTTCCATTAAAACCCTCATTTCTCGTCGAAAAAAGCTCTTTCAATATGTTATTAACGTTTTTATGACTAACATCAATTCATCCCAAAAAAATCACAAAAAATTCAAAACCGAAATTCTAGATAATATATGAATGTGAACGAATTGGGGATCAACACCATAAAAATGAAGCATCAAGTCATTTTTCACAACAACCCGCACAATAAACCACCGGGAACACACATCATACGGTATTTCATTCCCGGGTGATTGATTTCCGGTAACAAAAACCAAAAAAAAAAAAAATCGCCCCCCAAGATTGGGTCACTCTGATGGCTGGCGCTTTTTTGCTGTTGTTGCGCTGTTTGCCGTGATGTCATACAACAAAAGTCGGGACGCAATTTGCGACGTTTAGCGGCGTTGTTGTTGTCCTCGTGGGCGCGATTGCCGCCATTGTGCGGGTCGGCGTTCGCTGGTCTCGCTTGATGGATGATCCTTCGTCCTGTGACCGACTGAACGAGTGAATGAGTGACGGACGTTTCGGACGGCGGCGCTGCCGATACAAACGCGCGCCCCCTGCCGCCAGTTTGGCAGGACAAGCGGTTACACGGACAGGATAAACCATTATGTCTTCCTGACGTAGATTTATTAATTGCGATAACTGATCTGCCAACACTTTCCCACTCATTGGATGTGGTTATCATCGCTATGTTTGTTATGGGGTTATGTGGATCTTCGAACGCCATATTTGTTATGGCAACGTCGCTTTTTTTCTTAATATCTATTTATGAAATGATGGATTTGCTAGATGGTTGACATGTCGTTATAAATTAATTACCCAGTCATTAAGTTTTTGTAATTGTTGATTTTTTGAAACAACAAATTAATATTTGTTTTTTTTCGTTTTTTTTTGGTGGAGTTTACGATTTGGATTCAATGCATAGTCCTTTCAAGGACTTCCAATGAAAAACCAAGCAAATTGCTTCATTGCTCGACACCCGAAACTCTCCTCTCTTAACACATCACTTCCTCCAGGATAATAGACTTCAGTTTTATGTATCTTTGAAATGCGCGCTCGGTGCTTTCATTCACTCCGCGCTCTATACAAACATCTCCTAGCTGAAAGAAGGATTTAGTAGCATCCTCCGTGGTGTGACCTACATGTAACTCATATCTTATGTATAAGCGTGACGAAGTGAGCGTAACGAGCACCTCGAAGATGGCGTGTGCACAAGAGGTGGAGGATATTGAGGGGGAGGCTGTGTGCCCCGAACTCGTCCTCGGTGTTCTTCGAGGACGAGGCCGTCGTTTTTATCGTTCGAATATTAGAAAATACGACCACCACACGTTTCTCTCCTCTTCTTCTTCGTTTTTAGATGCTTTCCTTTTTTGGTCGCTTTTTGTGCTTGTTTCTATAGTGTCCTGTGTTCATGGGGTATTTTTGGACTTTCGCGCTCAGAAAATCGGGCCGCTTTTTTATTTAAAAGGATTAGGTGCAGTCCTTGATGTCGCTATTTGATATTTATGCGACGTGAAGCATGAAGATCTGCGAACGTACGGCAACAAATGTTGTCTGTCCTATGAAAGTGGGATTATTTTGTTTTTTATTCGAGGACAATTGTCGTTTTGGTGTTTCTTGATGTCGCCATTCTCCACGGAATATTTCTTCATTTCCTGTTTCCTCCCTCTTTGTCTTTCTTAGTTTGTTATTTTTGGAAACAAGGATAATATTCGAAAAAAAAAACAAAAATTTTTTTGGGATATAAAAAAATATGTAAATCTTCGAGGGAAAAAATATGTCCCAGGATGTAATTTGTCCGACCGGAATTAATTTTCAATTTTTGGCCGAACATCACAAATACGGAAAATCCTTCGTTGAATCCGGGCGTTTTGCGGCGAGGAAAAACCATAAAGCAGAGTCGGCAAAAAACTCCGGGTCCCGATTTGGCGCAGATTTGTAACTTTTCTGTTTCGGTATTATACCGAGGGGATAAAGTGATCTTTCCTGCCCCCTCTCTCGTCCTGCTTGTGTATACGTAAGCTCCGGAAAGTCCTGCCCGGATGTAGCTCGACTGAATTAAGTGGAAAAACGTTCGAAATGGAAATGCGTCCGAAACCGACCAATATACCAAGGGTTCCAAAAAATATTTCCATCTCTCCATCCGGAAATTTAATCCTACCAGTAAAATCTTTGAGAGATATTCAGAATTTGATATATTTGATTTGAGACATCCTTTTGATTCGTTTGTTAGTTAGTTTGAGATTCTGAAAACACAGAAAATGGAGGAAATTTTCAGGACTTCTGGATTTGTATTTTCATCCCCGTAAGTCGTGTTATCGCCAGATTTCCGGGTGCGTGGGTGGGCGCGAAGCATGCGGATATCTTTCAAGTCCGAGTGACAAATGCGTCTCCAGATTACCGGCTCCCGTTTGACCCTCTTCTATGTCTTACTTCACCACTTTGGTCGACGACTTCGTCTTCGACTGTTTCTTGAATTTTCCTCCCGTTTTTGGGTGATTTTCCCAGTTGAATTTTAGTTACAATTTTCCAAATTATCAAAATGTATCCTCTGTCTTTTTTTCTCAAGGAAAAAATAAATGGAAATCTTTATGAATCATCAAAGATAACTTTATCATCATTTTTCCGCATTAATGCGAAATTTCGTTAGAATTTAGAGCACCTCATTGGTTGAAGACTCCATTTCTTGTACCTTCATGAAGGACATTAAAATTTTATTCGACCTCGATAGAGAACCTCCAACACCTTTCACCTATGTTGGTGGAGCGCTGCGGTCGCTCCGATCGTAAAACTTGTGTGTTTTCGGTAAAACTGCAAAAATTCGTTTCGTCTTCATAGTTTTCCTTGTAATTTATATACTGGGTGTATCAACAACACCTCGACTTTTAAAATCTTAACATTATCGCATTTTTAGTCCCATTATCCTTGCCATAATAGTATTCATTGGAAAAATTTTAATGATAATTTTTGAAGATTGGAAATTTTCCAACTTGTTGTTGGTAGTAATCACTTGGTGTATGCAACCGGGGAGACATAAAGCAGGAGCGGCAATGCAGGTCGTAAATAACGAGAGGAGGCGCAGCTAGATTGCATTTTCCATTCTAAATTTTTCATTTCCAACGCGCTTATGCAACCAACCTTCCATGCATATGCGCCCCCTCGAGGTCGTTACCTACTTTTCAAACTGCACCCCTTCCACAACTTTGTTATTCAACAAATCCTTGTTCAGATGATTTTCCACATTTCAGAACAAAAAACCATGACGTTCTAGAAAATCTTTCATCACGCTAAAAACCGAAGGTTACTTATCAGTTAGTCGTCCATAAGACTGGAGTTCTGGGGTGAAGGAGACGCCTCAAAATGGCTGACAGCCGTTGAAGAGTCCTTGGACGCGGCCGAAGGTGCGGTTGATGTATGGTCCCATGCGGCCATTACAACGATACCTCACCTGAATCTCCAGAGACGAATGAATGCTTGAATACTGGAATTGCTCCATTTTTTTATCCTCACGAACAATGGGCTTCACGTTTTTTCCTTGCATGAGGTCATGCATTTCCATTTTCCATTAGAAAATTGAATTTTTTGCAAATCATTTCTCATGTCCATCCTGATTCTCTTCTTTACTACGAATACGTAAAAAAAGGAAGAAAAAATGTGCGCGATTCTAGTTTAATAACGTTTAAGTAATGCATATTTACATAAGTAAGGGGGTTCTTATATAACTTTTGGGTGGGAGCATCGCATCACATGCAAGCGAACTAAGCGTTTTCTTTTATTTCCGGTCGATCCGGAAGTCCCGCAAGGATAACTCCCGATGTGTTGACTGTTGACTGAGTTGACTAGCAAATATTCACTTTTGAAATCATTTCCATTTTATCTTACCATGCACTTCTCGCTTCTTGTACCCTTTCCCCCCACTTTTCTGCCAAAATCTACAAGGTGTTTCCACAACTTTCAATAATCTTTATCGAAAAATATTACGGGAGGATTTCTAATTAATAATTTTCTTAGAGAAATCACTTAAAGTTTAATCCAATAAAAGTTTAAATATTGTATTTCAAATTTTGCTTCGTTCTTTTTAATTCTTTTTTTGTTGGAGTGTCATCGAAGTTGTCAGAGGACTGAGTAGTCAAATGGACGGTTTACATTTGCATTGCATTTCAATGCGCGATCGTCAGCACTCCATTTCGGTGCATTTGCTTTTCTGGGCAGCGGGAATCGTCCAGGAGTTCGTCCTTCTTTCGGTTCCATTTCTCTGCAAAGTGGCGCTCGCGTCGTTCTCCCATATTCGATGATATATTCGAGTATTCCTGACGTTTGCTGTTGGCGCTGCGACATGCAAATACTGAAATATTCAGATGATGATCGTTATGGCGAAAAGGTGGATTTACTTCCGGTTCGTCCCTTAAGTTCTTTGCGAAAACATTCGGCGCCATTAAATTACCCATAAAAATTTCAACTTGTCTTTATGGATGCGAAATTCCACTTTGGACTCATTTGAGATATTTTGATAAAAGCTAGATGCTTAATATTTAAATTATTTACTTGGAGGATGAAATCAAAAAAAAAATCAAAGGGATATTTTAAGGATTTAAAAAAATGTTTCGGCTTATAATCAAAATGATTTAGAATTTTTGACGAGGAGGTTTTTTTATTGAAAAAAGTAATTTTTGCTCATTTTCAAAATTTTCTGAAAAATTTTTGGATTTCTAACTCCACTAGAACAAAAGTTATAGCCATTTGAATCTTTTTGCAAAATCTTTGAAAATAATGATTAATATCAATTTTTTTACTATAACATATCGTTATTATCCTCAAATGAGACTTTATGAACGATTATTTACATTTAGAAAACATTGTTGCATTTTATGTGCGTGTCAATGTCCCTATCGGTTGCAATTGTCCCAGTTTTTCGCTCGATGCTCTGGCGACTTTATGGCGCATTCCGAAAATTGATGCGAGCAACGCGTGCGCCTTCGTCTAACGAGCGCCCATTGCGAGGATATTGCGAGGACTCGAATCCTCGTGCATACGAAACTAAGTTGTTTTCTCGCGGGTGCAACTAATCTGCGAAACGATACATCATAGAGCGCCGCTTTCTCGAACTTTCTCCCGGCCAGGATATCGCATCGACTGGGAACGCGAATGCGGGAGCATGCATTCAATACATCACATTTTATAGGTGCGAGTATTTCCATACACGAATCCTTCCACAATATTGTACCAGAATAGAGTGGGGGTGGGGGATGGGCAAGAAAAATAGTGCTCCCAAATGCATGCGACTTGTGAATTGCGAACGCAATGAAATATGGATGGGAATTGTGGAAATTGAGCCATTTCCGCATGATATATTTTTGTTTTTCGCATTGTTTTCACCGACGTATAGTTCGTAATTTTTTTTTTGCTTGTTTACACACATCTGCATAGTGCGCCAGGAAAAACAACGCATTAATGAATAATCATAAATAAATAATCGTGGTGATTTGCATATGGGATATATTGTTGGTATCAAATTTTCCACCTGCTTTGATTCCTCGTATCACAGGTATCTGCATTCGGTCAGTCAGCCAGGTAAATTGCATGTGCAACATTTGCATTAATTAAATCATTACTGACGTGTTATTACGCCCTTCTGCTTCCATCACATTATGTGTGAGTGATTATATCCGGATATCAGCTTATCAGTAATAGATATTACACGCAAATGTCTCTAATCTCACCCTCGTACGCCATTGAGTTGTATAATCATCTAGTAACACAAACGCCATCTGTTTGTGAAATTGATATCGTTGAATTTACCCCTTAAATTCTGTAATTTTATAATTTAAAATATTATTTTACCAAATTCTGAAACCAATCTGCAAATGATATTTTCAAAATGTCCGATATATTTGATGTGGAATTTCACGCTTGAGGTGTCTTCAGGATAACAATGTTAAGGAAGCGGTCTAATATGAAATTACCAATTAAAATCGGCGTCCTACGTCATGGAAATTAATCGTCGTTTACCTAATCGGATCAGGGACCTGTTCTGGCTTCCAGGCATCCAATTCCAGAATCCTCTTCCTGTCAGGTTGCTATGGTTATCCTTGATTGAGGGATACTTGAAGGAACCATTCGTTTTGCAAATCATTAATTGACAATATTTCATATACATTTTTCATCAATCCAATATTTCAAATTCTGCATTTTCTGAATATTTTGGAAGATTTTTATTTAATGTATTTTTCTTTTTTTTCTAGATGCTGTTGCACATGAAATCCGCAAGTGAAGGACAGTTTCTGCAACGAGTCAGTGAGTGTAAGTATTTTTTATTATTAATTAAAAAAAATATTATTCTTTAAGTTATTACAAATTTTTGCAACATTAATCATGAAATATATTTATTTGACGTTCTTCTTCATTTTTCTTCAGGTGGTGTTGTGCGTGTCCTGAAAATCCATGATGATCATCAAAATGTAAGTACCCTAATTTTTTATTTCAATTGTTTTTTAATGCTTTGTTGTGATTTTTTTTTGTTGCGAATATCAAAGTCATGTTCCAAAATATGGTTCAAGTAAATTTAGACAGCGTTGAATGGTAATCAAAAATAGGGAATGTTGAAAATCAAAAACATTCTGAATTTGGTCGCGTTCATCGAGCTTAATTAAACCGCAAAATGGCAATAATGCAATGAAAAGCTAAGCAATTAATGTGCGATTGCAATGGATCCGATGGATCCGCCGTTTCCAATTAGATATTAATCCCGTGCGACGCCCAAATATTCCGGACGGATATTACACCTTCACGTTTCATGCGTCTAATTCCGGAAGGATGAATTAATACAACTGTCAAAACGCCACAACCGTCCGCATTGTATATTCAATACCGTTCAAGCTAGCACTAATTTCATTTTGATTTAGAGCGTTTGCAGACGAAATTCATGAAAACCAAATCTTAAATAGCATTTGATGAATTATCCTTGATAACGGTTTTTTGTGGGTCATTCTATCTATTTTGTAATTCTGAAAATTTTTCGAAATTTGTCACATCCTGTATATAAAACAATAGTACCACCCGACAATTTGAATGATACACTAACGAAATGTTCATGTTACCACCTTTACCGGTATCAAAATGTCGACATTTCAAACGAACACATTCCTCGTTCGTCCTTGTTCGTCCTGCAGTTTCAAATGGAGTTATGCGCATATAAGAGGGGTGCATACTGACAATAAACCATCTGGTCCACTTCCCCCTCTATCTCACAGAAAGGGTGCACCCTCTGGGCTTGCACTCGTTCGTCCTGCGACGTTGCCGTTGCATCCCGTTTGCGCGTACATCATCGATGCGCTCGCATGCGAGATAATAATGGCGGCAATATTTACGGGCTCGTTGCTGTGCGCGATTTATCGGTGCGCGAAGCTCAATTGTTTTCGGTGCAGACTTGCTCTTGTCGATCTATTTGCACGATCTATGCGCCTGCAAGGATTATACACTCTGCGCACTCCGAAGAGAGAGGATCCACGTGCTTTTGTTTATTGTCGAGCACGAGGATGAGAGTTTGCGGTTGTGGGTTTACGGGAATTTGGCGCGATCCTTATAATTTGCACAGCTCGTCCCATTCATTGCGTTCGTCCTGCGCGCGCGTTTTGTTCGAGTCATAATTGTTCGATGCGCTCTTATTTTTCCCAAATCGAATTTCGTTTTCTACCATTGTTTTCTACCATGTTTGATTTATGTGCCGGGTTTTCGTGTTTTTTCGCTTTGTTTCGGTATTATCCTTATTTCATCATTCCGTGTCGATTGTTTCTGCCACGATATAAAAAAACAATAATAATAAGAATAATTGATATACAGTACGTTCACATTGATCAGATTAAAATTTCGCGTGTTTTGTTGAATTTTGCAAATTGGAGAAGGTAAATATAAGACGGGTAACCTCATAAATAAATTCCGCGTTGTCAGGGCTTTATCAAATCGGATTACCGTTGAAATATTCAGTACGACACGTGTAAACAGATTTATAAAATTTCGCTCGGCGAAAACAAGCGCGCGCGCGGTTCTTCGCTCGAACGGAAAACAAGCCATTTTTCAAGTGATTTTCAACTATTGACACAATTGACAAGTGCATCATCAATACGCCGAACGAACGATGCCGAAGTCTCTCGGTTCAATTTCGCTGCGCGATGCTCGGCCATTTCGTAAAACTATCACACGAACGGCGAAGATCTTAACATCATTTATCGTTGAGCCGGTCGTTTCGCCTTTCTTGTCTCGTCTCGCGTGCTGAATGCAGGCCAGCTTCTTCTGACAAGGTTGTACGTGACGCGAAAGCGTTATCAGAGAGCGAAAACCAGCAGCCATCATCCCCCACCAGGGTTATCCCGGGCAACCTGGCAAATCCTGCACAATTTGTAGAAAATATCGTCTGATTTTCTCAAATATTTTTTGTTGCCAAATCGACACATTCCTTCAGTTTCTTCAGTCTTTCTGATAATTTCAATGCATGCAGTACCAAACAAGGACTTCTCCATTTGAAGACCCCTTCTGGGACGATGCCACGTGATGTATTGCCTTTATCCTGTTGTTTTTCTGGTTCTGCGTGTTTCTTTGCGAAGTGCGTGCCTCGCAATCACTTGTCATAAGTGGGTGCATATTTGAGAAGTTCCTCCATTCTTCTTCTGAGTCTTCCACGCGACAAGATTTATAACCCATTTCAATATTTCACCATGTTTGTCGTCTCTTCTTTCATACTTCGTCGAATGAACTTTCATTTCGTTCACGAAATCATTCAAAATGTCACTCTTGCGTGGCTTATCGTTCGCCATATTGGCAACACTTCAATTTCTCAAATATTCGCCGGCGGGCATTTTGAAATCCAAATCCGCAATACGCCGTCAACACTGACGCACTCCATCTTCGCGAACGAGGGAGGAAGGATGCGAGACCGAGGATAACTTCATTTATATGCAAATGTCACATTAAAACTTCACGATTTTACTACCTTTAGACAATAAGTCATTTGGCGAACTCCATGGAATACTAATGCTCGTATATTAGCGCAAGCAATATCGCTGACACCGCTACCAACGCCAAGTTTGCACTCGAGGAGTGGGGATGAGTTTTTGTATGGCAGAGAATTGTTGGGAAAATTATGTCAGCAGGTAGCGACACGGTGATAATCATTACTGTTTTCGAAGATGGAGGGGAGTCTGGAAAATGCTAATTGAAAAGTTTAAACAAAACTTCTTTTCTGAAGTTCTAAAGTTTGAGGTTACGTTGTGGGGGCAAATTAATTAGTTTCTTTGCTGGGAAACTTTATTTCTAGTGGAGAAATTGTTGAATTGGATTTTACAACGATGTCAAATGCCATTACACTAGCAATTACGAAGATTGAGTCCATTGAGGGGCACTTGAAAAGTCGTTTCACGTCTCGAGCGTCATCGTGCCCCATCGGCACTCATCGTTGTTTGTCGTTGAGAGTACATCGTGCACGATATAGATGTCGTTCAACTATCTAACGACTTAAACTTCTTTTAATTCCCCCTCTCCTTCTCTTCTCCTCGAAACTGTAAGACCTTTCAAGATACTACTTGGGAATTTCGAATATCTTCGTTGTGAAACGATCCAATTTTAGGCGACGACACGAAACTACAATTAGTGAGAAATTCCATTGGGTAAAATCCCAAGAAGTATTTTCTCTTTTGTTCAAAAATTCATGATTTCAATTCTGAAATATCAAGCTAATTACGATAATCCTTAAAACACGTCAAATTAGGATCGTAAATTAGGGCGTAAACGAATAAATGAATGTGACAATTGAAGTAAAAGTCAATTAGGAGCTGCCCTAAGGCAGTGGGCGTGGCGTGGGTGCGCACGGAGGGGGGATGAGCGCTCCGAGATGAAATTGCAAATGCTAAAATTCTGATTAAATTCGACCGACTGCGTTGGCGCTTGCGGGAGTCGTCCTGCAGGAACGTCTGGCGGGCTGGGGTTCTGCCAGCGAGCTCTTCCCGGAATGAATTATTAGCACGCTCAACCTGCCTGCCTATAATAATAGGAAATTGCGCGCGGGGTGGATTTTAAAATTATCCGCTTGTCTTATTCGCACTTCATTTCACTAATAAATTTCGTTCTTCATCAGCATCACCGGAACATTCCAGAACGTTTCCAAGGACTATCTTGATTCAACAACGACATTCCTTCTTAATTTTTACCAATTGAAAATTCTTATTGAAACCCTCTTAATCCTTGCACCTTTAGCTCCTTATATTTTCTGAAACACCCTGTATGAGAAGTTTGGTGACGAAATTCCTCACTGCGACAATGCAGAAGCATATTGTTTGTTATGCGAGTCACATACAACATCGTCGTACAATAAAGCTGCAGTACTCCTTCCCCCACCACGATTCGTCGCCAAAATTCGGATCCCAGCGACCCTCATAATAGTGGACACGTCCGTGAGAATTTTCCGATGCAACTCAGAAAATCCCATGACTTATCTGTTTCCGGTGGAGTCTAATCAGATGGAAATTGCAAGGATAACACCGGAAGCTCTTTCAATTCGACTTAATCTCCCGTCTAATTATTCCCTTGGTATGTTGCTCACTTGCTTGGCGAATTTCTTGCTCATCGTGTATCCTGGAAGCCGAAATAGGGGGTTTTCCTCTGGAGGGGGAAAACTGCAAGGACAATTGCTTCCGGTAAGCACAAGGCAGCCATTGTTAGTTTTATATTGTCGGTTGTTCTCCTCCGCGTTGCGCCATCGTTGGTTGGCGTCGAAACATGCGGAATCGTACGTGCATAGTTGTAGAGGGCGCTGCTATCCTGATTGTCCTCGTATCGGGACGCGTGTTTGTAAGAATTACGCTTACAACGCTCTTATTGTTTTACAAAAGTCGTCAGCGAACGCGCGCAGGAGTTCCACTCAACTCCTGTTGTTGTTCTTCGGGATACGGGCAGATTGTCGGATGGGAATGGGGAGAGGGGGATGACGCTTTCAGAGGGAAGCTTTCCTGGGGGATGAGATGACGTAACGCTCAAAGGACGCGCAAAGAGACTGCTTGATTCGCATTGGAAGTTTCCAAAGTGCATTTTGAGTCCCGGTTTCCAGAAACTTTTGTTATTCCTTCCCCGGATGTGGGTCATTCTTCAGGATGTGTCTCCTTTGAGTCCTTCTCAAAGTTTATCCTTATCCGAATTGTTCGAATTGCCACCGCTACCTGAAAAGGAATTGTTAAAAATTATTCGAAACGTTTGTTTCAAAGGAAGAAAATATGTACATTTGTATAATTTGTAGTTGTCAAAGTGGAAATGACGTTCGCAGTTTTTCTCCAGCACTCTTCTCGCTACTTTTTATTAAAGTCATTTAATTACAGGGTGTTCCATTAAATACAACTTATTCTTAATTATCTTCATTAATAACTTTATTAGTTGAGTAACTTAAAAACTTTACTTAACTTTACTTTGCCAATTTTTTTGTGTACCTCATTAAATTAAAGTTCCAAGTGGAACTCTCATATTCACACGATAGTTTTTCGCAACATGGACCGGAAACGAGAGTCCTGTCGTCGACAGTTTGAGTGACAAGCTGTGGCTATTAATTAAAAGTGAGCAAATTTCATATTTTGCCAGCTGACCAACACACGCAATCCTCCGTCATTACTCTTCGCCTCATGCGCGTACAACGTTGTCCTTTTTTTTGTTGCCTTGGCAACGCCGCGTAATGGCAGCACTGTACGAGGGAAATGCACTCGGAATTCGCGCGTCATTCACATGCACATTCAAATCATACAATAGCACGTCGAGAACCATGCTGAAATAACAAGGATGATCAAAAAGGGTTTGTTCACACAATATATGAAGAAAAAAAAAGAATCCTTATAGAGTTAGTTGAAATTTATCCTAATAAATCAAATAAAAAGTCGGTGGGAAATATTAAAAAAATCATGGAATTAAATCAGGAAACTTTCTAAAATTCGTTAAATTACGAAAGAAAATAAGCAAAAAATTGTGGAAGGACTTTTTGGATGAAAGGTGTAGTCCTTGTAGAGTTGAAATTCATTTTTGGGGTTTTCAACTAGTTTTTTTTACTCTCGAGGTTCGCATTATGACTCGTGTTCATAAGTTCACTTTTTTAAGGATCCTAACGGCAGAGATCCTGGCGTAACTCGTAATAAAATGCTTTGCAGCCTACTCGACTCCTGGAAGGTAGGAAAGAAATATTAAAAAGTGGGCGCGTATATAATCTGAAAAGTTTCCCCATATTTCATCACTATAATGCGATAAACGCACCCAAATCTCATTTGCTTTGCGCCATTTTCGTCCTTTCGCTTTGCTTCCGACGACGACCATTGCTGAAGTATTGCAAAAATTGCAAAGTTGAAGATGGGTGATTTTTCTTCCTATATTTTCTTTGAAGATGATTTGAAGTTTCCAAAGATTTACAAGATAAATTCGAATTGTTTCAAGGATTATTGGAAGTTTCTAGTTCTTTATTTTTAATTTGTTTGTTACTTTAATTTGCAAATAAGTAATCAGAATTATGATGGAAATAAATCAAGGAATGTTTATTAAAATCATAGGACTTCCAGTTATCTTGCAGTTTTCCTGTCATTTTCCTAGGAGTCTTAAACATAATATTTCCAAATGGAATTCATAACATTCCTTACTCAAGCAACAAGCGTTTCCGCATCCGGTACTTGTTGAAATTATAAATTCTTCAATTCGAAATTTTCTATTTCACTACATAATTTATTATTTTACATTGTCCTTACTTAATTAAATTTCTTTCATTCTTAAACAATGATATCTTGAAATATATTTCCAAAGGTAACTTTTATTTATTATAAAAATTGCAAGTCATATCCAAAAGGATCTTTTTTTAAACTTTCTTCTTTACTATTACTTTCCTAGTTTTCATTATTACAAACTCCAAGAACATCAAAACCAAATCCAACCTATAATTTTACTTATAAATTGCATCTAGAAAATTGTAACCTCTAAAAATTATTTTTCGAAATCTAGAAACTTCTAGGAAATACTTCATTGACATATTTCCAAACTTTAGATTGAAATTTGAAATGTATCGCGCCCTCCTGTATGCTTTTCATTAAGATCCTGAGATTAAGTTTCGACGCGTGTTTGACTTGTGCTTTTACGTTTGCCTCCTGCTTTTGATGGTTGTTATTAAATGGGAAAATGACTTGTCAAGGGCTCACATTTGAGCGAATCTGGGTCGCTGCGTTTGCAACGAATGCAACACCATCAACAAAGCGTAATTCACATCCGCATCCTTCTAAGGACAATTTTTTGCACATAATTTTTTTTCTGGAAAATACTCATTGTTTATTTCCATGCAAAATCTTCTAAAAGTCTACACATTTTACAAGTTAAAAAAGGGGGTTCTTGATATTTAATAATTTAATTTGATGCAAATTTTTAATAAAAAATGTTATAAACAAATAATATTTTATATGAATATAAAAAGCAGTCATATGACATCATATAGAAAGGATGAGCCTGAAGGCGTTCCATTAGCAAGATGAATCCTGTCGAATGTAAACACTCCTGATGGCTGTATCAATGCGACCGCATGCAAACATCATGTCTGCCATCCTGAAACCGCAAGTACGTGTGCATTATCCTTCCCGAGTACTGGTGAAGATTTCAATACGAGATAAACGCGCAAGAACTAGAATTTCTAATGAAGGATATACATCAGATTGAAAAAAACCTTTTAGAAAGAAAATTCTCCCAGGACTTTTTCAACATCCTGTATGTATTCTAAGAGGCATTAACTATTTTACCAGCGGAAAAATCCCGATTTGATGCCACACATTCATCAAACCGGGTCTCGAAATGAAAATGTTTTCCCACCATGCTTGATCCTCTCCGCAGGATTCTCTTCTTTCCGCATTTTTTCGCCCATTTCTTCGTCGGTTATTTTTTTTTTTTCGTCGGTCTGCCGTT
>JARJDZ010005705.1:0-11588 GCA_030264555.1 Aleochara sp. GC000083
AAAGTTCACCTGTATATCATTGTGTTGCGGTGTGACTGGTGACTGGCGGTTGGGGAGTCCTGTGGGATGCGCGCGCCCGTGCTAATCCGACGGGAATACGTGAAACAAGCGAAAAGTTTTAAGTAAACTTATTTGTACCGGTTAACTTTTCGCATTCGTCGCGCCTCGACCTAACACGACGACGACGTGGGGACCGCCTTTTTTCGTTGACAAGTGATCTTTGTGTAAAGGTAGACCGACACAACAAATACAACGCGTGGGAAAATCAGGAAGCGCAAGGGCAAAAAGCGACGACGTCCACGGAAATAGAAAGGAAGGAAGAAAACTTTGGAAGGTTCGAAAAGTTGCCCAAACAACAATTGGTGCGTTGGTCGAGATTGTAAGTGGAATTTTATCGAATTTTATCGAATGTCATCGCGGACAACACTTTTTAATTTCGTCAAAAATACCAATTTGTGTACCTTTTCCGGGCGCAGTTTGGCGACGAACGCGACCATCAACATAGATGAAACATTATCACCGAAACGACGCCATAAATCAACGGCGTTCGGGCATGTTTAGCTGGTCCTGCCCCGAAGGAAATAAGTGCGAACGCCTCGGAGGATGATATCTGAAGTGGTTCATAATGATGTTCACAGCCTCCGAGGGTTTGGGTGTGGTGGGGGGTGGGGGCGGTTTGTCCCATACAGCCCGTTATATCCTTGACCCAATTGACAGTTTTTCGCGTGGCTAACATTGCGGCCTAATTTATTATTTAATTAATTGGATTATATTTAATTAAAAATACCACAAAATGTTTAATTAAAAATAGAGTTGCTAACGTTTCATGTGCGTTCCGAGTGGAAATAAAATAATTTATGGTATTGTCGCATGATTAACTTAAGTACAGTAATTTTTTTCATTTCATTCGAGAACATGGGGTTCGTCATTTGTTTGGTTGCTATTTGGCTGTTAATAGCGAAATAATAATGGTAGTAATTTGGCTCTAATGTTCGTAATTATTCCAGTCATTATTGAAATCAATCACAGAAATTGTTCCACATGTGAAGAAACCGAAAATACATTTTAATTGTTTATTGATTGATGTTGTTTCTAGACAGAAATTTTACGATTATATTATTGCAAAATCAAATCAAAATGTTATCTGAATGTTTATCGAAATCATTCTGATTTAACATCCCTAAACGTTTGTGCCCGTTTTATCACCCCTATCCGCACATATAACTACCACCCCCGCACCACTCTTCATTTCCTACATGGGAATTCTTTTATTTGCTCCTGTTGGCTCGCATGTTGGGCGACAGGACGCGCGCAGGGAATCGTCGACATCGAAATAGTCAGCTTGTTCAGTCAGTTTGCTCTGGTTTTAACGAGCGCCGTCCGTTTTTGTTTGCGATGGCCGCCGTTTTGCCTCTTTATTGTCACTGCTTCCCAGCCAAAAGCACCGAGTGCTCCCGCAATTTTCCGCCCATATTTGCATACGCCCAAAAATAGAATGTCAAATTGGGACACATTCTTAAGGACCCTTGGTATGGAATGGATGCACCGTTAAAAATATATCTGCGTGCTGCTCCAGTTTTTCGGGACGAGGAGGAGCAAAGTGAGTGTCGACAATGTAAATGCATGCAATGCTTTCGTGATGAACATGAACCTTTCAGAACATTCGAGGTCCTTCGCCCGACCGACCGAGCGACCACCCCCAGTGGATGCTGGTGATATGGCGGCGCTGGTTGTCGTTGGGTCAGTGCGATTTAACAACGCATTTAATTAAAAATAGAGTGACCCGTGAAGAGCGTTCGTTCTGGCTGTGTCCTGTGGCAGCACTTGCGACACATGTGTTCGTTGGATAGATGCAGAAGGAAAACTTTTCCATATCCCACCCACGACTATGCTGGTCCGTCCACTTAGTAAATTTGCCGTGAATCATTATCGCAATTAGCATTAGCAGTGCGCAGAAGATGATGTCGTATTGAAGTTAATAATTCTTCAAGTTTGCGGCCTCGCACGTAAAATGATTCATTGCCATCAGGGGAGCCAAACAAACGGCAGATTGCAAATTAGCTCCCATCCGCCGCGGAACGAACCCTTGCGAAAACCTCTGATGAAACATTCGAATAAAATATAAAACAAAAAAGGCGGACGAGTATAATGCGCCTGGCAGGACATTTGGCCAAATTGAGTTGGGGATTTTCTTCAACAGTGCTCATCGCTCACGACCCGCGCCGCCGAAAAAAAAATCCCCGTCAACTTTCATGAATATTTAATCAGTGGCTCGTCAAAGCATTTTCGCCTAATGCACAAAGCCCAATTATTTTTTACTTTTTACCAATGATGCGCGCCGCTGCTGGTCATTTGTGTGTCGATGAAAAGCGCGACGACATTCATTTCGCAATCAGCCGAAGGAATTTTCGCAATTAAATTTCTATCAATTGAATAATTGAAACTGTTGTGCGTGAGTGCTGGTCGTGGTTGGGGTCATTATGAGGCACGATTCGTTAATAAATTACGAAACAATGACGGCTCGCCGAGACGCTCCATAACGAAGCAATTAATTGCTGCTGGCCCGTGCCGTACAAATACACAAATTGAGCGCGCATTGCATTATTATTATAATTTCGATGCGACAACATCCGGCCAACATTTGCATCGCGGGGGTGGTGAGGGTTTGACGAGGGGCCAGCAGCGACGGCCATAATTGCGCGATGGATGGCGATAAGCGCGCGCTGTTTAAATATATTTGAAGATTATTGGTGGGCCATTCATTATGTGCGACGTGTTATCGCGTTATTATAATGCAAAGTGCTGTTTGATCGAATTTCAATGAATGCCCGCCCCCGCATCGATAAATCCAATCGCGTTGTTTCTCTAACCGATAAAGCAATTTGTCATGTGATTATGCCGATATCAATATGTATTAATAATTATCAATTTATCAAGAAATAATATTTGATGTAATCTCATCGATCAATAAAACTAACTTTCAGATCAGATGCGTTGTTGATAATGTAACAACCATGGGTAGAAACAAATAACAAACGAGTGATATAAAACTATGATTACAGTTGGTCTGATCCCATAGGAAAAGCGATCAGTATCCTGTTACCATGCGACCCAAACCCAAGGATAGTGAGATGATATAGAGAGTTGAGTGGGAGGAAAAGGGCAGCGACAACAGCGACATCGGTGGTTTTGCATAATAGGACACCAGCTTAGAAAACGTCTAATAAATTATCGAAGGGTACTCTCCTGATAAAGGACTGACATCCCAGCCTAAATCCATATGTGGGCAGAAAGTTTCGGACCCAATAGAGTAGGCCAACTATAACTGATATATGCAAAGATAACCCTTTTATGGAGTGGGACAATTTCAACATTTTGTTATTTTGCATGAGTAAAAATCAACAAATTTTGAATTCATTGTATCTAAATGTTACTGCACATCGAAATGCAGTTTCTCAGGGGTCATTTTTCATCCGGTTGAGTTATGACTTCATGTACGAAACTTGTGCGAATCGAATGACATACTAAAAACATCGGGAACAGCTCTTTTTGTCGTTCCCATGCAATAAAATCGTTGTAAGCATCCTGGCTCATCAATTCCTCCATCATCTCTCATCCCATGCCATGCCGCGAACTATATCTGCACCATTGCAATCGTAAACGAACAAAGAGGGTTATAGTATGGTGCGTAATTCAGGGCCTGAACGTTATTTCATTTGTTCATTAGTCTGCGAACGAGCCGGGGCTCGTGGCTCGATGAGGAAACGCAATTCGACGTCAATTCGTATCTGAGCTGCTGGTGCTGCCGCCACCGCCGTGTGCACTCAGATAGGCGAGGGAGATCTATATGAAATGCCATAACTCCGGCCATTTCCCGCGCGCTTCCTTCTCGCTCGTTCGCCGCCACCATCGCGGACATTCCCGTGGTTTATTGAAGGAAATGCAAATAAATCAAGTTCGCATTCGCCCAATGCCGCCCCCCAGTCCAGACAGGCATACGCATCGGCATCAATCGCGCGCGCTCCTAGCGAAATATGTCCGTACTAATGTCATACTTGCTTCGCGGAATTGTGCGAGAACTTTCCATTTCCATCAATTACTCTCTGTAGCCTCACCATTCGCACATTTTGCACAACGTTTCGCGGAATCGTTTTGTATGAATGTTGCAAATGTTTGTGATTTCGGATTCGCAAATGTCAAACGCACTTTTAAATTGTTTATTGATTTATTTTTCAGGACTTTAATTACTTCGGAGTGTAAAAAGTAATTATGTTGATTGACAATCCATTAAACTCGAACTCGTTTATACTTAATTGTCCCGTGGATGATTTATGCGTTCAGAATCGAACAAAATTTTATTTTATTTGAGGAAATATCCCAGAGATATTAATTTTAAGGAAACTATCAAGCAAGTCATATGAGGGGGATTTTATGGTTTTATTTGATGACTGACTATTCTGAAACTAATTCCTGCAAAGCCCGAAATGAATTTTGTAATAAAAATAAAAAATTACCCGGAAGATTGTACGAAAACGTTAAATTTCATCTAAAAAACCTGTCGTTTCATGTTATTACAGTTCAACCGAATGAATATTTCGCGGTTTTGTCACTCAGCATGGGCTGCAAAATCTACGAGCAAGTAAAAATGGGAAAGATGAAAAGCGAAGGGGAAATAGGACGAAAAGAAAAAGCGTTGTCGTACACGATGAGGACAAGGGCAATGTTCACGAAAGGTAGATTCGATTATGTAGATCTCTCGACGGTTCGGGGTTCGGGCTGGGGGCATCATTTCCTTCATCGTTCAAGATTTATGAACGTGATTTATACAAATCTACGTCTATGAAAGTTTATGTGCGGGTCGTTCTTCGTTTTTCGTCGCGGTTAGGATGCACTTTTCAAGCACAAATGCACTTTTCTTCGCGGCATACGCTGCTCCTCAGAGAGTTACTTGTCCGGTCTTTTCCAAAGTTACAAATTACAAGAAAAACACTTTTTGTTGTTTGGAGGAGCAGCAACAAAAAAAAGTGTGATGAAATGAGGGCTGCGTGTATGAATGAATTGTCTGAATGATTCGCTGAATGCGAAAGAAATATCAATATATCTCCGGCTGCTATGAGGGTCTGTTCGGCCGGCTGACTCGCGTATAAATTAAAGTCAGACGCGAAGGAAGTGCAAAAAAGATGATTACATTTGGCACACGCACTGCATATTTTTGCCGCTACCGTTTCCTCCCACGCACATCACTCAAACCAGTCCCGTATGGTCATTGTTACACATGCAATGTGACACAAGAAAGTAAACGAAAAGTTGGCGAATTTCCTCAAAGTCAATGAATTTCAAGTTGTAAGGATTTATAATTTCGGATGGCTAATACGACCCTGCATAGAGTAATAATACTCACATCAAGGCACCAAAAAAAAAAATGTGGAGGATGTATAGAAGAAAGGATCATAAATCTCATCTAATTCCTACGTGCGGGTTCTTCATTACAAGAAACACATCAATAAGTCCTTAATTTCAGCTCATGAGCGAACAACCTTCGAATGTCCTACTAACGAATTCTTCGTTTCGCTACACAATTTGTATGTTGTTGTGCAAGAATTGTATCATACTAACGATATAAAAATGGCGATTGTTATATAGGCTTGCAAATTCTATTCGTCGGCAAGAAATGCAATGCAGAAACGTGGAGGAACATAAATCGCGAGTGGGTGGCGCAATTCGCGGCTGCGACAACGACGACAACGATGGCCGACGTGGTAAATATAAAGAAGGCGCAGCACCAGAGAACTCCAGCTCCACGGAATGGAATTGTTAACAAGCATAAAGCGAAGGAGCGAATCGTAAAATTCGCTTCCAGTTTTACGTTTTGCGTCTTTAAGCTTTTCATTGTTTCAATTTATGCGTTCGCATATTTTAAGTGGTTTTTCTCGTGTCCCATTCACAGGCGATTGTTCCTTCCCGTGTTGGATATTTTTTTGCTCGTCTGGGTTCGTTTGAATTTTATATTTTCAACAGAAATTACTTCGCCAACGAATTACCTACAAAGTTACAGGAAATTACTAAAAATCTTTGATTAAAAGAAAATAGTAACCGCATCTTATAATAACTTTTCGAAAGGACGTGAAAAAAATGAAGAAGCAGGGAAATTGTGTGGGTGGACACTTGAAAGTTTGAAGCTGATGACTTGAAACGTCAAGTGCTCACTGAAAAGTGGATGGAAGCGTGCAGGTAATGTGTAAAAGTGTATGAAAAGTGGGAAGACAACGGAGGAGGAAACAAAACCAAAGCAAACAAAAGCGCGGCATTGGAGGTGGCGGATAAGAAACGAGGAGCGCGTCCTAATTAAAACTAATAAAGCGTGGAGTAAACCGTGCGAAAGCTGTTTAACTCGGCATGTAGGCACGTATTTGGGCGGCACATATACGACTTGTTTCCGTTTTGTCTGCGCTCATTCCGGACGTCTGTTTGTTTGTTGTTTGGTCGGCGTGCGCTTTTTTTTGCGAGTTGTTGTTACTACAGCTAGAGGCCCCGCGCTCTCATCTTCATTGTTTCGCTCGCGTTTTTGTTGCTGCACTTTTACAGCTTGTTGCAGGTTATTGAAGTTTCGAGTGGAATTAACACAATGCCAGCAGACAATGCTGCTACAAAGACATCGCATACACGCGAAGCGTTTTGCATTTTTATCTCGCGAATTATGTTCTCTTCGTGTTCACAATTTTCATCTTCCCGGTTTCGCTCCTTTTTTTCTGCGACTCAAAAAAAAACAAAATATGAGAAATAACGGTACGAATGTTGAAGTGGGTGGAAAAAATCCAGGCGGAAAAGTTTGCAAATATCGGAATTGTTAAAAATCAATTGGTCCAATTGATTTTCCATTTGTCAAATTGCATACAATACAGCGTGTGAAATATTTATTTCTCGGGGGCTGTGCGAGCAAAACGCGTCCCAAAGGCAATAAAACATCCGCCGTGCATATACGCAATATGCCGTTGGGGAAACTCTTTGAAAACATATGGACCTCTCAGAAAATGTAACAAAAAGTGGATGTTTGTTGTTGGGCTACATGGCATTGCTTGCCAGAGGAGGAAGAAAGAAGGCCCATTGAAAGCAGTGTTGCTTATTTGTTATGATTGTTATTGTCCTCACAGTGAGGAGAGCACCCGAGGTTTTTTAACTTTTGTTGTATTGAAGTATTTCATCTTTGTGTTTCCGAAAGGAAATGTGTAATTTACAAAGGTCAGATAAAAAATGAAAAGTGAAATCAAAACAGAATTGCAAATTTTATAAATAATGGTGAAATTTCACCGTACTAAAAAATAATAATTATAAATTTATTTTTTAAATAGCAAAATTGTTTTTGTTCCTGATAGATCTGATCAAGAAATTCATGGAAAATGTTATTTAGTGGAATATTTCTTAGAATATGTAATCTATTCTTAGACAAACAACAAATTCTAACGATCCCTCAACACAGATATGTAATTAATACGAAAACATGATCATGCGGACGAAACTTTGAGGTCGCAAGGTGTGCAAGTTTTGAATTACATGTTTCCCGAAGATTGCACAAAGCATCGACATGATTCTGGATTCAAATTTCAGGATGAAGCCGTATTTTCACACTATAAGCAGAATAATGATGCGTCGATACTTTTACCATTAAAATAAAGTCGATTCGAGACTATTTTAAACATTTTGCAAATTTAATGATTTCACATCGTGTTAATATTCTTGCCAATAATTTCGTGGATGAAATCTAGGAATATTACTGGAATATTTAATATACTCTATAATTGAAATAATCATACAATATTTACTTGATGGTCTGGTAAAATAACAAACACGCTCCGTATTTGAATTTATTATTTGCCAGCTGTCTGCCGGCTGTGTTCATGTGTTTTCGATTGTTGTTGCACGCATCTAATCGGATATTGGCAGGCAACAGACAATAAGCATACAGAAAAGCGAAATGAAATTCATGCGACGTGCACGTATTTAATCATTTTAGTCCACGCGCCATTCGTCGCGACACCAGCGACACTGGTGAGTGTTTTGCCGACTTTGTTGTCGCTGGAGTTAAACAATACACATACCAACCAAAAAAAAAACGTAATTTCCCCCGAGGTTAATTTATTATTATGTACATCATTCGCTCGGTTACGATTTAAATCGGCAAAAAACAAGCAATTCCCATCGTATAAAATAATCTCCTTTTGGAATTCAAGAACTTTCATAAAGTATTAGCATTAAGTATTAACATTAGCGTCTCGTCTTGAATGCTGCATCATCAGATATTTAATAATCCCATAATGCACCCGCAAAAAGTAAGTGAAAAAATATGACTGGGGGGTGAATTTCACATGATAGCTCACTTCAATGGCTCATATATTAGCGATTTAGGGCGAAAATAGCGCGCGATTCAATTTGCCTACAAGACACAATGAAAATCGCCCGAGAATTTATATGCGCTTCTTATGCCGCACCAATTGCTATCTCAACATTACATTATGCGCGGCGTAATTCTTGCGGTACTGCCGCCCCCATCGCGTCCTCTTCTCTGAAGGTGCGAACTAACCTTGCGGGTTAGTTGAGCACGCCGCCCCCGCACGACAACAACGGGCTCCGGTTTTCGGGAGGTGGTGTGGTGGTGGTTGGCGTTTTATTTGCAATTGTGTTTCGGGCGCGTTGTGTCGCATCCGCCACTTATCGCTTCTTTGGAGGACACCACTGCCACCGTCGCCGCCGCCACCACCACCGCCGAAACGTCGAGATGCTCTTGTATAATGCACAACAAACACTGTAATTTACGAGTGGCAATAAACTAACATACAATGCGTTTGCTTTATCTTGCAAACAACAAGACGCCAATATTTAATTTGGAACATGCGAATGAAAGATGTAGAAAAAAAAAGTAAATTTCGGGGTATTTTTCAATTGTTTTTGAATGATTTAATGAGAGGAATGTGGACATATTGTATGTATTGTTCACCTATATTATGGTTTGGCCGAAATTTTGCGAATAAAGTTGAGTGCGGAGCAGTTAGCAGCGATGACAGCGCCGCCCCCCAGAACCGTATACCATCGAGACCGGTAGCGTGTAATTTAAACAGGAAGTGAGGAAATGAGAATGGTTGCAAGTAGCGACTACCAAGCCTACACATTATTTTTCCTACAGGGTGTACAATTCAGACAAATTACTTGTTGGCTCAATAAAAACTCACAAATTTAGTTTAATTAGCAAAAAATTGGATGGTAAAATTAATATGAAAATTACTATCATTGAATTATCGAAGAAAAATTTAGAAAAAAGAATGCGATAATTGATATTATAACTGGTAAAAACGTGATTACATCTCGCAAAATTCTGTGTTTCATAGAGTTTTGCGAAAAGTCAGTTTGCAACCACGAAAATGTGCATTAGATGTGAATACGTCTCTCTTATGAGTCCATATATCAATAAGTCAAGCAACGCGCCAACATTTTAATTAAAAACATCAATCAAGTTAATTAACCGCGAATAACGTTAAATGTCGGCGTATTCTTTTCAACAACGAATATTTGCAATAATTGACTTTTTTGCATGGAATATTGGGGATTTGCAAACTGATTTGCACTGGCGCAAAATTCACAAAATTAATGAATGCAAATTTTCTAATGGAATCTCTCTGCCTCCGATGGTTGTTTTAAAAATTACGTTGCTGCTTCGTGCGTAATGTCGATTGCAATAATGTTGTTATTTTGGAAAATGAAAAATTTGAATGAAAAAATAACCGGCTTGCGGATTCGGCTGGCAATAACAGCGGCGAGATAACAGTTAATCCGCTTTTGGGGGCGGTGGACGTTGCGTGAAGAGTAGATCGCCCATAGAGTACGCGACCTATTCCACCCCCGAAAACCGTATTGTTGCGTTTTAACATATTGATTTATCGACCACTATGCGAGCGCCGGTGTCCACAATCTGTAACGTGATTATCGATAGCTGGTCGGGCCGAAAATACGCCACCCCCGCCGCCACCATCGCAGCCACCCCCGCCGCCACCATCGCAGCCGCCGCCGCCGCCACTCGATTTTGCACGCTACGCAACAAATACGATTTTGCACCCCCATCGTGTGAGGGTGGCAGCGATACGGTATCCTCTTAGTACGTAATCCAATCTTCATTTGCCTGAGCTGATTCAGGGGGGTCAACAAATTAGCACATACTTTGCCATAAATAATTTGAGGCGTTATTACAGCCAAACGACAGAAATTTGCGCGCCATTAAATATTCATCTGGTGTTAATCTTTCTTCCTTTTTTTTGGTGTTTGTTTTCAAGGAAATGCGGGCCGAGTTCATTCGCAATCCCGCAGCGATCCAGAATGGCGTAAACGTGGTGACACTGTCTATTGTGTCATCAACGGTACGAGAACACATCAACAGTCGCGGAAAAGTCGAGCATGATCGGTTTCATGGACGAAACAACGCGTCGCGTTTTGTTTTGTTTCGCACCACTACATGTTCGAAGAATTCCCATTATAAATGGATTCTTCATGAGGATTCATGGGAAGGCGCGCAAAAAAATATAATACAAAACGTGGATGGCTGCCAAAATGCGCGAATGGGGAACAATGCGCGAAAAAACGCGGAGAAAAATGAGAAAATGTCATTCCATACATGACGAGGTTAATACGTTTAGGTGTTTTCATGTTAGAAGCGAATAATATACGTCTGTTTGATGCAAATGAATCATTGATTTTGGCAAAAACAGTTTCACTTAACAACCAAATGTTTATGACTTTAAATTCCAACTTTATACCGCTATTAAGTTTCAAAATTCGAGCTCAATTTCTCATTTGTTACATTGGCTTCAACCATTTAAAAGTTATATTTTTCAAGTTCGGGTATTTCTGAATCCCGCAGAGATTCGGAACTATGACCAATGTTATTTTTTCGTCAAAATATGTAAAATGCTCTTTGAATCAGAAAAATCGGTTCATTAGTTTCGGAGATATGAAAATTTTTGAAAACTCGAGTGATTTTAAGAATTTCATATCTCTTTTATCGCTATAAACTTTTTTTTGCAATTTTTTTTTCGAACGCGATTTCTGCTCTCCCCGTGGCCAAAAGGGCATAAACCCATAAATTTTTGGAAAGTACTCACCGAGACCTACAATTTGGTTCCAACTTTAGTTTATTTGGCACAACGGTTCAAAAGTTATACGCTGTTAAAGGAGCGAAAAAAAGCGAAAATTTTGCACTTTCTAGACCCCATTTTTCAGGTTCGGGTATTTCCGAGTTCCGCAGAGTTTTGGGACCATGACCAATGTTATTTTTTCGTGAAAATACTATAAATGCCGTTTGAATCATCCAAATCGGTCCAATAGTTCCAGAGATATGAAAAATTTTGAAAACTCGAGTGATTTTAAGAATTTCATATCACTTTTATCGCTACAAACTTTTTTTTCCGATTTTTTCTTCGAACGCGATTTCTGCTCTCCCCATGGTCAAAAGGGCATGAACCGATACATTTTTGGAAAGTACTCATCGAGACCTATAATTTGGTTCCAATTTTAGTTTATTTGGCACAACGGTTCAAAAGTTATAC
>JARJDZ010005714.1:0-13612 GCA_030264555.1 Aleochara sp. GC000083
GAACGGGTCTGGCGACTGGAACTGGCACAGCGACGGGTTGTGGTACCGGAACTGGACGAGTGACGGTGACTGGAACCGGACGTGGGACCTCAACTGGATAAGGCTGGGGTACTTCAACAGGCACGGGACGTGGTACATCGACTGGGACACGAGCTGGTACCGGAACGGGGACTGGACGGTTCACAGTGACAGCGTACGGTTGGGGCACAGCAATCGGGACAGCTTGGTTGATCGTGGTCACCGATTGCGTATTACGGCCGATTCCACCTATTCCGGGACCTTCAATGAGACCACCACCCAGACCCAGACCCGACCCAAGGCCAACACCACCATAGATGCCGTGACCACCGTGGGTTAGGGCAAGGCCGCTGCCGTGACCCAAGATGCCTCCATTGAGCACTGATCCACTGTACCCATATCCCAAATCCAGAAGGCCACGCTTCTCGGGTTTGACTTCCTTGCAGGACAAGGATCCAATCACAGCCAGGACCACAGTGCAGATCTACGAAATTGAGACGTGAGATACCAAAAAGACAACAAGAAAATTGTGGGTTTACCTGAATGGCTCTCATGTTGATCGCTTCACTGTTACAGGAATAATGCAATCGTACCCAGTTACTAATCAACTTATATAGTGATCTTGAAGTTGCTGGCTGCAACCGTTTCCACCACCTGAAGTAATCGATACGAAAAGTAAATGTCTTCGGCGAGCATACGAGCTGAATGTGTTACCTCTACTTGTTTGGCCAAACATGCAGAGACACAGAAATCGCTGCTTCATTGGAACGCACTATATTGGGTGTTTGTCGCGATGTTGGCTTTCTCTGTGCGGGCCAATCTGACGAAATGTCCAACCGGAAGGTTACACGACACCATCGTATCACTTATTACATGTTACACAAACACCAGCTGAAGAAACCGCATATTTGCGGTGGTGGCGTTTACTTCAATTGCTTATTTCTGCTGGATAGCTTCGGATTGCATTTTTGCCAACTGCTGGTTAGCCAAGACTTGGTATTCTTGCTGGGATTACCTAATCGTTTAATTGTATAGAAACCTTTAATAAGTGGGACTTCTAAAGCGAGTGCATGAGTTTATGGCACGACGCTAACGACGAATTTCAGGTAATGAAGAAGTTTAGAAGATGCCGCAGATACAATCGACGTGCATCTTTGCAGAGAGACTTCATTCTTCATTTGTTTGGTCTGTGCCATTCTGCTTTTGGTAGTGCATAAACAACGAGCAGGTTGTTGCTTAGTTTCGACGCATGCGAATTGTCAATGAAATATATTGTACGGATAAACAAAGAGTTGGAAGACATAAAAACCAAAGAGGCTGTGATTGCATAAGAGATTGTTGATTGTCGCTGTCTCTGGAGATTACTACACTCATAAGTCTTTATAATTAAAGACATCATAGAGATAATTATATCGTTATGATTGAAACGGTTTTTAAAGTTTCTTAAAAGTTGTTAGTGGGAAAATTGAGAAAACTTTGTTTAGATTTGTGTAACTTTCATTTTGGGTTCAAAAACTACGAGTGTACAAAATAATTGTCTCTTGCAATGAATCACTTTAATGTCTTTCAGGAAGCAAGTACGCCATTTGAATTCCAAAGACTCTCTAGAAGAAATAGAAATTTCGGTTCAAGTTATGTAAGCAACGAATTAACATATGACGATCCATATGAGGTCCACTTTAAACGATCTTAATAATCTCAATAATTAATTATGAAATCGTAAATTGCTTCACACGCTCTCCGAATGGCTTCTTCACTGACTGGATTACGTTGAAATGTTTGTGACAAGATTACTTCTTGTATAATCAGCCCTCACGAGATGAATAACGAAAGCTGGCAAAACAACAGATGTTTGACGGTGGGTAGAGAGAAATTTGGGCGATAATGATTGAACAAAGACGTGTGCGCGTGCGAATTAACGGCATTCGCGAGATCACATTTCTTTCCGTTCTTGCAGCGTGATGCAAAACTGCATCGGACACATGTTGAAAGTAAAATCGCATGCGGCGTTTTGTGTTTGCGCGCTTAAGGTTGTGGGAAAATAGCGTCTTGCATGCGCAAAGTCCTCGGCGCGCATTAATTATCAGACCATGAAAATTCTTTTATCCTTCGGCCGCATGCATCCGCCTGCAAGAAGCTCGCATTGTCCGCGCCCGGCAATCAATGATGGACGCGCTCGGTAATTAGCTTACTTATTAATGAATTCGCATCGGCAATTATGCGACTTGTCATTGTTTGTTTGTTTGCTGGTTTGTTTGCTGCGAACGCGCACATGAATGATAAATGATGCAACTTGGATTATTGGGAAATGCACCATTGCAATGGAATGCAATCGTATTTCTGGGATAAGGTTAATATTAAGAAAATCTAAGTGCAATGCTCTAAATATGTGCTTGTATTCATGCTGAAATCAAACAGCTTGCTACCATGCATTGCATAATCAAAGTTGAAGTCTGTTGCTAATCTTAAGACATGCTCTTAGAACGCACTTCAAAACTAGTTGTAGACTGTGCAATATTCACAACAATATTGTTTGATGAATGTAATTATCGATATTTAATAGAGACACATCATTTTTTCCACGAGTTCCACGAGTTTTGAACTTCAGAGAGTTCATCAAAAATTTACATATTGAAATTTTACGATCATCATTTAATTGTAGTTTAGAAATAATTAATCAAACGCCCAGATGGTTATGATAAAGTCATGAAGAGGCATTTCAATTACAGTAAATGTCAGTGTAAATTATTGAGTGGCTAATGGCAACTAAATAACAAATAATATGTGTCTGCAAGAACGCGAATCGATGGAGAAAATGAGCGAGCAAAACGGCTGCAATGTAAACCAGACGTTGTTGTTTTATTGTCTCTCTAATAACTATCTAAACTGTTGGAACATTCCCGATATAATCGAGTTGCAACTGCGCCAAACGAACAATTATTATCTTGTTATAAACTTAGATAATGCCGGTCGCAAATGAAAGTCTCTTAATAATTAATAATCGAATGATATTGACGACATTAGATCAGGTGTACAATCACAATCATACCTGGCTCATTTCTGAACTTGATGTCATTTTCATGCGTGATACATATTTTATGAATTGTCACATTAGCTTTATATGCCTGTTGGTTAATACCGAGAAATGGCTGAAGGAATTGATGGAAGTTCTCGAGTAATAGACTGGTTGAATGTTGATAGATTTGTGATCTTAAATGTTTCCTAATATGACATTCTGGAAATTGTTAGGTGTGGATTATTGGTGGACTGAAATAAATTAAATTTTGTCTTGTGCGAGCAACTAGCAGCAACGAGAACATGAAAAACGAAACTTGAAGTTATGAAACTCTATAATTGTGCGTACGTATATATGCCAGGCTCGTTTATTGCAACTAATGCATTTTGTTGCGTCAGTTGTTTATGTTTTTTCTCTTTTGATCTGCCTGCTTTCTGTCTGCACGGATTTGAATCTTGATTTTTCGTTCGGTTGATTTATGTCAAATTCGATATTGGGCAATATCAAACCTGGTTCAAAAATGTCCCTTCGAGGAATTCTCTTGCCAATAATTTGCAATAAATGTCTTGGACAACTCCTCATCGTGCACGTGGTGGTACAGCATCTGGTGCCTTGATTAGACAACAATATATCGAATCGCTGCCATAAATACGATTATAAATATACATAAATTATTTATCGTGTTTCCCTAATAGGGTAATTGCCAGTCGTATAATTATAATTGCTCATTGCAGTCCGCACGCCACCAACGTGTGCATACGGCAAACGCGAACAATTGTGTGACATTTCAACGATTTGCAAGGAAATTGATCCGAGCAAGGACAACTTTCAGGTCCGGATTGATTCAGAATCTTGCGTGCCGCAGACGGCGTAAAAATCTGTTTATAAATTGCGCGTTTATAAACAAAGCGAAAAATGTGCCTCCATGTTTACTTCATTCTCAAGATCTTCCAGTTTTTAAATACCATTTTTAATAAAGGATTCTAATAAATTACGATTTTATGCGATGAAGAAAGTTTACTCATGGAATTATTTAGAAGCTATGTTTATTTCGCAAGTTTTTGATGATTTGTGCAAATTTAAACTTTGCCTCCATGTATTTTTCAATGTGTTATTTTAACGGACAACTTTGTTGCACATTTCATTCTGAATATCATTATGAATTTACATGTTGACGTCTGAGCACTTAATCCAAACATTTATTTCATCTATTTACATGATCCAAAGTTTAGTTTATTCAATTATTTTTCATTCCTTCATGTTTACCTTTGAATAACATTTATTTAAATTTGAACTATCCTATTATTATCTGAGTCGTTGGTTTGCAAATTATAATTTCTGGCGAAATAATGAATTGTGGATGGTAATTACAAAACTCGGTGCGATGACTTTGAAAACCAAATAAGTAATTGCTATGCTTAAACTTGTTCAATTTTAAATTCAAATTAACGTCATAAACTTTTTCCATACCCGATAAGTAAATTATCAATTGCAATGAATATTCTTTTCGTTTATGCATTCCAATGAAGTTAGCCGCCGATTAAGTCTACAGAACTTGATAGACGTTGACATTTGTCAGGTTTTGATGCAAATTGCGATACCTTTCATTCGAACACCTTCCTTAATCACGTTTTAGATCTTGCTGTTTGCCTGCGGCCAACAACAATGTGTGAGACAGTAGATTTATTGTCTTGTCACATTGTAAAACAATTTTACAGTCATAAATACATTTGGAATTACATGTGAAAACTTTATAGACTTCGTTACAAGTTGCAGTTGCAAAGAAGTCAATAAAACTTTCATGGAGTGAATGAGATACGAAAATAATGTGACGATCAATCCGAAGAAGAAATCCAATATTATGAAATCGATTTTCAGTTGGTCAATCGACTCGTCCTTTTATTTAATTGAATTTATTTTTCTATGCAAATGAGCAAGTCCTTAAAATACAGGGTAAGGTAAAAACTTGAAGACTATTGAAAAAATGAGATTTGTAATAAAAGGGAATGTTGTTAATTTTTAAATTGGTATCTTATTCGATTTAATTACGTTTAATTGGACATAATTTTGGCATCATGCAATCGGTCAATATGCAGACTGATTACATAATAATGATGAGAATCGCCGAATGCAAGATGTTGTCTGACGATCCTTAAGATTTCACATGCACTCAATGAAAAAGCGATACATTTCTCTGACCAGCCATAAATTGAACCAGCGAGTGTAACAAACAAACGAATGGATGCATGGAAATGGATTCTTATAGCTGCTTGATGCAAGAAGTAAGTCTGCCAAGGAATAAAAATGCAAGTGCAAGTGGGGTGCACCAACTATAAAATAAGAGTGCAGATTGGCGTACTTTTACCTTTAGCCCTGAAACTCGAACCGCTTTAGTTTAATTGCGCGCGTGCAGCAGCCACAAGAAGAACTCCATCAGCAATGAGAAGCGTAAGTAATCTCTAATCACTGTAATCATGTCGGACTAATTCGTTTTTGAAATGAAAATAATTATTTGATTCGACTTTCAGTTGATTGTTTTTGTGCTCCTGGTAGCACTCGTGTGCGCCCACGAAAAGGTCGAAAAGAAGGAGACTAAAGAAGTGAAGAAGGACAAACGAGGACTTTTGGGTCTCGGCTATGGATGGAATGGTGGAGTCGTCGATTTGGGTCACTCGACCCATACCCATACGACCATCACGAAGAAGGTTGCAGTCCCAGTAGCAGCACCTTATCCTGTTCATGTAGACAAACCCGTACCTGTACCTTATCCTGTTAAGGTAGCTGTAGCAGTTGATCGTCCTTATCCCGTCCATGTCCCAGCCCCATATCCTGTTGCTGTGGACCGTCCGGTTCCAGTCACCGTCGAGAAGAAAGTTGCTGTTCCAGTGCCACATCCAGTCGCTGTCCCCGTGGTCAAACATGTCGGGGTTCCGGTTCCAGCACCATACGCAGTGCCCATCGTGAACAAGATCCCTGTAGCGGTCCACGAACCAGTCCTCGCTGGAGTTCATCATATTTGGAAATGAGTTGGTGACTCAAAGATCAGCTAATTTTATCGCAACTTATTTTGCAAAAAATGTAGGCAGTCATCGTTCATGATGAGATACATTCATTACGAGGCTTTATAATTATGCGAAGATTAAATAAAGCAATTTGTTTTTTTTAATTTATGCACATCTTTATCATTGTGCGCGCAAGACTCGCATTATTATTTTAATGCGTTTTGCTTGTTTGCCATCTTTGCGTGTGCGTGTGCATTTCGCGAGTATTTGGCGTTAGCCTTGAAGGATGTTTCAAGGTTTCAAGGTCCTGCCGTCGATAAAAACCAGCTATGGTTAAGGTTACGTTGGTCATTCGCAGAGTGGTTGAACTGCTGTTCGGTGCAGGATGGCGTTTTGCACAGTTTCTTTGTGGATTTTTTTCGCCGGGTTGGTGCTTTTCACGAAGGGGGATTCCAACAATGTGTGCAACAATGTTGAAGCTTACAGGTCCATGCAGGATAATCCGAATTGCTGGTACAACTACATCGTTAATTACACGGTGGTAAGTTTTTGGGAGGACTTTCAATTTTGGGATGACAGGGGAGTGGATGCATCAGGGTACTAATACTTTTAAATTTTAATAACAAAGCCGGAAATAATTGAGAAAAGTGGGAGACCTGTGGAGACCCACAAAGTAACCACGGATGATGGGTACATTCTAACAGTTTTCCGAATGCCAAATAACAAACGCAAGCATCCCATTTTCCTCCAGCACGGGTTAATCACATCGTGTGCAAATTGGATTTCTCTCGGTGAACAATCTTTGGGTAAGTTCAAAATTCATTTCAAAGAATCCAATTTCGAAACCCATTATCAAAAATTTTGTTAAATCGTTGGTAACGACTTGTCAAATTGAACATCTCAAGTCATGTTAATGCTAATTACTGGTATTGTAATTATTGCATAAATTAATGAGATATTAAATGAAATTTATGACTCTTTTTGATAGCATTTCAATTATATGATAATGGATACGACGTCTGGATGGGAAACTACAGAGGCAATCATTATTCCAATGAGCACATCAATTTGAACGTCAATGACAAAGACTTCTGGGAATACAAGTAACTATAGACCAATTTCTCCAACAAAATTTATAAAATTTTTGTTCTAGTTTAGATGATATTTCCTTACGAGATATTCCATCAACATTGAAACATATTTCGAATGTAACCAGAAATGTTGATGGTGTTGGTAAAATCATCTACATTGGGCACTCTCTTGGAACCACAATGGCCCTAATGTACTCTTCAGAAATGGTCAGTCAAGCTAAGGATCTGGTAGAATTACAAATATTAACAGCTCCAGCCTACAAGTTGAATAATCTTCGTGGACTACCACGATATGCTGTACCATTCGCCGATATTATTTATGTAAGTCATAAAATCATGTTTTCTACAATATATCAAAATTTGCATGAAGCTCCTTATAAATCAAGGCAAACATCTCTACAAGCATGACGAAATGTTTGTTGCCATTGTTTTGGTGAAAGAGTAATCAGAGAAATAAATATTTACAACACATTGCACATGAACCATATGGAATACTAACAACTTCCGTATTCCAGGGAACTGTCCGGTCCATCGACGGCCTAATGAATATTATCTCCAAGGAGAACACCTCGAGGGGCATTCTGAAGACGATTTGCATGGACTCGCCGGAAATGATGCAGCAATGCATGACCATGATCATGCTGGTATATGGGCCGAAAACGGGTGTCCATGCGGTAAGAATCCAGTCAATGTGTTAATTACCGGGTTCCTCATTGCCAATTAATGTTGCCATACCGTTATTGAAAGTGATTGAGTAATTTGCTCTACTGAGACTCGTTGACCTTAAATCGGCAACCTCCATGGTCGGATTTTTTACCATACCATAATTTTTTCGCTTTGTTTTAGGACAAATATCCGATGTATTTCGAACAGCATCCAGCTGGGTCTTCGTTCAACATTCTGAAACAGTGTGCTGACATGGCTCGTGACAAATTTCGAAAATTCGATTATGGGTTGATGGGTAACTTCATGAGGTATGGTAACTACAAGCCGCCAGATTATGATATATCCAAGATTCAAGTTCCTACCATTATTATTATGGCCAAAAACGATTGGCTCACATCGAAAGAGGTAACGCTTCATCAAATGAGTGACGTGGGTTGGTGATGATTTGGTCTACTTTTAGGATTCCATCAATCTCTATCGGAATTTGCCACCAAATTATCGACAAGCTATCTATGAGATCACTGAGGAGAATTTCAATCATATTGATTTCATGTTTGGTGAGAAAGCCAAGAAATTATATGTTGATAAAGTTCTTACTATATTAGATAAGTACAATGAGTCATAGTTCCTTTAAGATTGGTTAAGATGATTGAACTAATTGGAAGTACAAAGTACAAAGATTATTTTTAAGACTTTACATTATGTTAAAACCATTTGGTTAGAAACTCCAGAGTTAAATTTGTCAAAGAACTTACCTAAGTCAGTAGTTTAAGCAAAATTTGTCCAATGGGCATTCTGGTATTCAATCAGAAACTTCTAGGGCCAAATTTGGAAGGATCACTGAGAAACATGATTATAGTCAAAATTATGATGAAATGATATCTAAAATTGAGGATTAGTTCTGGATAGTACCAAGTATCTTTGATGATATTCCCAGGCTCCTTTCATTATTTGTACGAAGAATAATTGGTAATTAAATTTGATAAGCAATCATAATTTCAGATTAATATTGTTTTGCATCAACTTTATTACCAATCAGGACAACCAATTAAAATGAAATTTTGAATGTACTAAAAAGTTCCAACTGTTAATGAATATATCCAGTAGCAACAGTTAAGATAATATTTATTGTATATCCAGACCGTGTTAACATAAAACCCCAACACAATATAGAAAGTCATTATTATCATTGTAGTTAATTGTTTCAAATGGGTTTTTTTATGGTCCAACCTTTATGGTCACTAAATGAATTGCATTTATCTCAACCTGATGGCGCATATATATACAGTTGGGTTCTTGGAGAGCAAAATCCACTTGCGAGCACCTCGGTGGAAGAGATCAATGCACTCGACACGGCTGGGCACGGACAGCGGTTGTTGTGTACATTTCGTGTGACATACTTCCTCCACCTTCGAAAGTGGGCTTCAAGAAGGTCAGCAACTCGCCGTCGACGTTAGTACGAGCAAGTTCACGGCCGCGACACATCTCGCCAAAGACGTGTTCAGCTGCTTGCCGACGAGCGCATCCAAGACCCATCGCCTTCCGAATGCTCAGCGAGCCATGGATTGCATCAATTGCCGGCTGCTGGTAGCCTTGTGCTTCTTGCAGGTTGCATTCGCAGCCACACGCTACGTTCCCAAGTGGAAGAAACAGGTTTGTTGCACAAATATCAACCCATTAAACCCACTGCAGAAAAAAAGTTTAGAGATGTCACGAATGGTGCTGATGGTACCCTTGGTATTTGCAGGCTTGCGAAATTCCCGCCGCGCAGAACGAACACTCGCATTATGTCTGTGATGATGATGGTGAGGTGAAATGCCTCCCGGGATGGACTGGGGATCTATGTGATGTCCCGAAATGCCGTTCTGGGTGTGATCCCATGCAAGGGTACTGTAATCGTCCTGGGGAGTGTATCTGCAAGTTGGGATACTACGGGGATCGATGCAACAAGTGTATCCCACTTCCTGGGTGTCAGCATGGGTACTGTAACGCTAGCTTCGAGTGCCTCTGCCATGAAGGTTGGGATGGTATCTTCTGTAGTGAACGTATGTATCCATATTCCGCCCTATGTTACAACCCAATGATTGAACCCATTATGGGTTTTGGGTTTCAGCCTTGTGTAAACTTGACTGTCACCTCACCCGAGGCTACTGCGACGTACCAGGTGAGTGCAAGTGTCGCCTGGGATGGTCGGGAAAGACCTGCAAGGAGTGCCAACCGTTACCAGGCTGCCAACATGGCTACTGCGAGAAACCGTTGGAGTGCAAGTGCCATCCAGGCTGGACGGGCATTCTGTGTCAATATCGTGAGTAACAAAGAACTTTCTAATTGCGATTCTTTCATGGTGCTCCTTTTGCAGCTGTGTGCGCGAAGACGTGCCATCGCGAACGAGGCTACTGCCGAAAACCCGGTGAGTGTCGGTGCAAGGTTGGCTGGTGGGGGAAGAATTGCGACAAGTGCTATCCGTATCCGGGATGCGTCAACGGAAGCTGTAATCGGCCATGGGAGTGCAACTGTCGTCCTGGATGGGGCGGGATGCTCTGCGACGAAGAGCTCAACTACTGCGAGAACAACCCAGGGACGTGTAGTAATGGCGCCAAGTGTATAAGCCTCACGAAGGATGATGGTGGCTATCGATGCCTTTGTCGTGAAGGTACCCATGGACGAAATTGCGAACGGACTGATCTTCCTGTGGATTCCATCGGGTTGAAACCACCACCACCGAGTCCTGGGGGCATGAAACCGACTACTGTGCAGATGGATGGTGGCAGCAGTTTGAATGTGGTGCCCATTATGGGCGTTACGAATACGACACCGAAAAACCTAATTGGCAATCGAACGACAACATACATTCCGCTCTTGAGCAGCACTACCGTTAAGTCGACCACTTTGGATGACGGAAACCATCAAACACCAACGGCATCACCAACGTCGGCATTCACATCGGCGATTGTTGCCGATAATAGTGCAATGCCGACGACAAAGACGTCGACAAGCACAGAGAAAGTTAGCATAATTAACGCGACCAAGCTGATTGTCGATAACATTCTGAAGAACCAAATATTGGCCAACGACAAAAACTAGTGATAATTATATGTACACAAATTATGTCAAGCTTATCAGAGTTGTAGCCTTAAACTATTTATTTGTTATTTATTATTTATTTATTGACTGTGGACGAATTGGATCAATAAAGATTATTAATTTTTAGCGATACATTTAGCCAGCTTGAAATTGCAAATTGCAGGGAACATTCGTGATCATTTCCGATTCGTTATGCTCGTAGAAGTTTTACAAGCTTTCCAAATGGTACAACAACTAAATTGCGTAATTTTTATGAAATTTTTAATTAAATTGTCTTAAAAACATTTCATTTGCTTAATGGAACTGTTCGCAATTTTCGAGAAAGTTCCAAACATATATCATTGGTTAAAAGTACAGTAATTTTATTACCATATCAGAAGACTCAAATTTAGTCCATTCTAACATTTCGAATGATTCTTCCTTATTGGCCAAAAGGTTGAGGATCACCAGATAACAGATTGGTATTTGGAATACCAAACTTTATACTTATAATTTGTATTTGAATTAAACCAGTCACTGGAACATAAAATAGGAAGCACTCTTTAATGATCGTTATTCCATTCATAGACTTCATTTCCTTTCCACGTCCAATTTCCTTAAAATATCATGCGAAGATCCACGGATATTTCAGTATTGCGAAAAAAGTGAAACACGTTGTTACCTGTGAATTTATGAGCAATCTAATTTCAATACGTGAGCGTCGTTTGTAAATATTTATATCCAGTTGAAGCGTTATGGGCAAACTTGTAGCGCATAATTGAACACATGTTCGAGCGATGTTGGTAAATTTGAACTTCTCTCGATTTATTTCCTTCTTTCTCGCCCGATGCGCGGAACCAGAAAAGCCAATTGGTTTTGATTTCACTCGATAGCCTCGATGGCATTTGAACGACGCCAACTGATCCACTAATTTATGTAATGAATTTGGGTTGCTTCAAAAAATCTTCAGCCTAAGCATCCGGTGATATAACACGTAATTGGGTTATTAACTCTTACATAACGTTGACAAATTTTATGTGATTATGATTTATTAAACGTTTTGTAATTAAACTAATTCAGGTTTTTACCAGACTGATATTTCTAGTTTATATGAGGTATTGTTCACTTTATGCAAGAGTGGAAGATTTACAAGAAGGAACACTTTGTATATGAGAATGTTCGAATTGCCACAACTCCGGAATTGATTGCATCGGGATTAGCAACATTAAAGTTTAAAATCGAGGCGGAGCCGGATGGAGAAAGTTGCATGCAACTTTTATATCCCATTATTTGCCATCAATATAATTAAAATTTTAGAGCAATGCACTTCTTCTCGAGACTTCTCCAAGAAGTTTGAAAACTTCAAAGGTAGCAGGATCAATAACGTTCTTTAGCAAGATATAATAACTTAATTAATCGTCGATAAACGGCACGTAATCTGAGTCATTATCTACGTTCTTGATCATGGGTGAATAATTAATGTCAAAAGTTCACGTCACGATCATTTAGTAACAATTACATGGCGCATGGATGGATCGAGTGACAAAAAGTACATGAGATCGCAATGGGCACGCCGTAATTGCATGCAATTAATAACGAGATGATTATAGATGGTAATTAATTAGCTGGGAAGGTTCGCCATGTTCGTTGGTGCATTGGTGTCTGCATGTGATTGAAATGGAAAGCGATGTCGGGGCATGTGCGAGGAACAAAGAGTTCCTTCTAGACGAGCACGTACACGTTACCATCGTTGTATGGTATCGAGCCAGCGATCTATTTCGAATGCCACTAATGCCAATTGCGAAGCAGGCCAATGCAAGAGCTGCAGGTGAAGAACGCTGGTGAACGGGGGTAGGATAAGCATATAAGTTGCAGTGCAGCACTAATCATAAAAACACTCGTTTACTTCATCATACCACGTTTGCTCAACAATTATTACTGCTTTAATAAATTCTCTGCCTCGCCAAACCCAATCTTCTCAGTGCTTCGAAAGACACAGCCCAAGCTAAGAAAATGACGAAGGTAAGTCCACTAAAAGTTACAATAACTTTGAAGACCAAGTTATTTTTGTAGATATCTGTTCGTATTTTGGTGGCTGCTCATCTTGTGATATTGAAAACCATTGGAGCTCTTCCAGTCTTCGATGAAAACAAATTCAGCGAAGAGGTACATCTTGATGATGATGATTTCGAAGGGTTCAAGCATTTTGGGCATAAGAGTACTCTGCAGGACTTTGACCATAAACCAGTATCCTTTTCAGTAAATTTGGAACAGAAACCAGTGCCCCTGTCGCTTAGCCTCAATGAAAATTTGGCCCATACTTTTGAACATAATCTCGTAGGACTCAACATTCCAGAAAGCTATCCTCCGATAAAGTCGAGCATAAGGTATACAAGCACACCAGTTGAAACTTATAAGGTGACTGAAGATGTCTTCGAGCCTAAACCTCAATTTTCGGTGGCGAAACCCATCGTTGGAAGGCAACTGGTTCTAGGATCAGGTTCCCTTGGAGTGGTCAATTTGGGCAATGGGAAATTCGTCCTTGGTTCAGGATCTCTTGGATATGCCGAACCTGCTCCAACTAACCAAGTTACCAAAGGACAAAAGACTGGAGGTTTGCATGAGGTGCAAGCACCCAATCTTGGAAGTAGTGAAGCATTTGATGCAGCCTTCAATAATTTCGATTTCAAACCATTGAGCGGGTTCTTCGACCACGACCACTAAAACGTCTTCCGCAGGAAGGAATACTCCTTGTT